>MDKI01010461.1:0-10798 GCA_005239505.1 Nicotiana paniculata | reverse complement strand
ATTTATAGTTTTAGAGAAGGTTAATTTTGTAAAATGAAAATAAGTTAAAATTTAAAGAAAAAAAGAGATATTTGTGAAAAATTAACGTTGGGCAACGACATGCTGTCAGGGGTGACCGTTGCCAACGGTCAGTGGGCTCCACATATTAAAAAAAAAGTAAATAAAAAAAATAAATAGCCGTTGTACCGGGCCGGTTAAACCGGTACACGGTTACGGTTCACTACCGGTCCGGTTACCCATTTCAAAATAATTAAACGGACCAACCCCTCTCTAACCCCCTACCCAGCCCACCCGGCCCCCTATGAACCGGGTCGGTCCGGTTCCGGTTTTAACCGGTCTGGGCCGGTCCGGTCCGGTTACGGGTCAGCCCGGCCCGTTTGCCACCTTTAGTTTTGAGTAAACAGATTCTGACCCATATTTTGACGGTCCCGCTGGGTCCGTAATGAAATATGGGACCTGAGCGTTTGCTCGGAATCGAATTCCGAGGTCCCTAGCTTGAGATATGATTTTTTGTTAAAAATTGAAAGACTGAAAATCTAATGGTTTTAAAATTTTGGTTAATGTTTGATCGTATTGGTATCGGGTCCGTATGTTGATTTCGGAGTTCGGTACAGGTCCAAAATAATATTTATACCTTATATGTGGAATTTGGTGAGAAACGGAGTTGATTTGACGTGATTCGGACGTCCGGTTGTGAAACTAGAAATTTCAAAGTGTTCTTGAACACTTCATGTGATTTGGGGTTAAATTCATAGTTCTCGATGTTATTTTGGCGATTTGATCGCCCGAGCAAGTTCGTATGATGTCTTTAGACTTGTGTGCACTTTTGATTTAGAGCCGGGTGAGTTTCGGATAGGCTACGGAGTGAAATTGGGTTGGAAAACACAGTCGGTGCATCTGGTGTCTTTGCATGCCTCTGATCTCGCATTTGCGAGATCAGGCATCGCAATTGCGAACCCTGCACGTTCCGCATTTGCGAGCTTCTCATCGCAAATGCGAAGAGAAGCTGGGCCAGTGGTTGTTCGCGTTTGCGAGTTTGCCTTCGTATTTGCAAAGGGAGTCTAAGAGGGGCATGGATCGCAAATGCAATCATTTAGTCGCATTTGCGACATTATCCTTGAATTTGCGAAAGCAGCAGAAATGTGAAGGGCTTTGCATTTGAAATGGTTCCTTCGCATTTGCGAAGCTCAGGTCGCAAATGCGACATCTGCAACTGATGAAAAGAGACTTAGATGGGGATTTTCTCACATTCTTCAAAATTTCAAACCCAAGAACCTTAGAGGTGATTTCTCCGAGACCAATTCTTTCCCAAAACCTTGGTAAGTGATCCTAACCCACTTTCTTTCAATCTCCCATCATATTTCATGAATTTCCAAACTAAAATCTAGAATTTCCATGGTAGAAATTGAGAGTTTTGGGTAGAATTAGGGATTTTTGAGAAATTGGGATTTAGACCTCAATTTGGAGTCGAATTTCGAAGCTAATTATATATTCGGGCTCGGGGGTGAATGGGTGAATGAGTTTTGGTCCGAACCTCGAGTTTTGACCAAGCGGGCCCGGGGTCAAGTTTTAACTTTTGGGGGAAAGTTTGGAAAACCTAAATTTATGCATTGTAATTGATTTCTTTAGCAATATTTGATGTTATTAAGTTAATTATGGCTAGATATGAGTGGTTTGGAGGTGAAAACTAGAGGGAAAACGGTAATTGACAAGTGAGTGGTCGTGGATCGAGGTAAGTGTTGTGTCTAACTTTGACTTGAGGGATTAGGAACCCTTGCCTTAATTGTTATGTGAAAATCATGTTAGCAGCGTATATGTGAGATGACGAGTACCTATGGCCGCCAATTTATCTGTATTTGCCTGTTTCTTTCCGTTTTCCTTATATTGTCTATTCCCTGCTTTAATTGTTACATGCCTACTTGTAATTCCATGCCTAATTGCTACTTGTTAGATATTGTTCTTCCTTGTTGAATATAATTTGTTAATCTGTAGTTTCCTCATCCCCTACTATTTGCTTCAATTGTTCTTATTTGTGCTTTAATGATATTTTGGATTGGTCTTGTTGAGTAGTATTACCTGAGTAGAGTTTTATTGAGTTTAAGATATCCATTTTTGCCTTGTTCTGAAGTTTAAATATTGAGGGGAGCTTTATGTTAATTGTGGAACTTCTATATTTTCTGTGTAATTGATATGAATATGGTGGGATCGGGTTGCACGTCGTAACAGGAGGAATAAGGGTGATATATTAGAGGAAGAATAAGAGTGAATTGCTATTATACGGTAGGATTGAGTTGCACACCGCAACAAGTGTATTAAGGGTGAAATATAGTGATATAAGGGTGAATCGTGATTGTGTTCATTATATATGGTGGGATCGGGTTGAGCGCCACAATATTTTATCTACATTTCGTTATTTATGTTATTAAAGAGAAATAAGGGTGGGTTTTTGATATGTACGGTTGGATCGGGTTGCGCCCGCAACAGTTCATGTGTTTATGTATTTTTCTTCGACCGTATAAGTTATTCGATAGTTTTGCATTTTACTTAAGGATTGGTTATAGCTGGATACTGGCGAGATACGTTGAGTTCTGTATTTATTTCCTGTAAGTCGTGGTTTTTACATTATTCTGCTTTCTTTTCTGTCTTAGTATTCACTGTATATAGTTTATATTGTGAATGTCCCGTCGCAGCCTCGTCACTCCTTCGTCGAGGTTAGGCTCGACACTTACCAATACATGGGGTCGATTGTACTAATAGTGGATTCTGCACTTCCTCTGCATATTTCGAAGTAGGTAGTGGTTGATTGAGAGGTTGGCCAGATTATACAACTCGGAGACCCAAGGTAGTCCTGCTGGCGTCCGCAGACCCTGGCGTCCCCTTCTGCACTTTTATACTTACTGTTTTTTTTCCCAAACAGTTGTAATTTTTTTCAGACAAATGTTTGTAGAAAATCATAGTGTCTTCGTGAATTGTGACTCCAGATTCTGGGTAGAAGTAACATGTAATTAAAGTCGATATTTATATATTTTCACGTTTATTTTGCTTTGTTTAGCTTGTTTACTGATAATCACTAAAAATGGAAAGAATTGGCTAAATAACCTCTAGCGTTGGCTTGGCTGGCAAGTGTGATGTTAGGCGTCATCATGATCCCGACGGTGGTAATTTCGGATCGTGACAGTGCATCTCATACCGTTGAAAGAAAATGACAAAAAAGAAAATCTGATGAGAAATTGAGTATTAAACCTTACATTTCAAAATTATAATATATATATATATATATATAATTAAACTTAGTTACTCTCAATTCCCAGCATTTTATGATTTTGAAATTTGAATGTTGCAGTGCACCGATAAATTGAAAGCAGTATTAATTTATACTTGTCATTCTCAAAGAATCCTAGAGCTCCATAGAAAATGTTGAATATTCGATAATTAATTAATGCCCTCTAGAGAGCGTATACTTGTTCGATATACCAATAAAGTTTAATTTTTTTTTATTTTTCACCCGATGTCCGGTACTCGCATTGGAGGCCGACTATATCCGGATTTACGTAGGTCAGGACCTCATTCGGGATAGCGTTTCAGCGTTTTTTTTTAAATTCATGATATATTATTTGCCACGTGGAAGCAATTTTGCAGTTTGCGGTTATTTAGAAGATGTTGTAACTTTAGCGCATCCAATTTCAGCTTGTTGTATTTAAGTCTAACCTATAGAAAAGAGAGGTGCTTAATTATCTATGCTGGTATAATTGCATACGAGAAGGTATCTATTAACATCTTTTTAATTGGAATAATTGCACAACATGATTCCTTTTTCTCATCTATTTGCCGACAATCCTTCAGAGGCACAAAAGAGTAAGTTCCAAATTTCACAAATGTATCAAACTTATTTGTTCAATTATTGTCCATTAAATGACAAATATATTCCTATGGAAAAAAAACTACTTTCTCCTTCCCATTTTAACTTGCTCTTTTTCACGCCCATTAAAAAATATAATGTATAGTTTATTAAGTTATTCTTATTAAATTCTTTTGAGAATTGAGTACTTATCACTCTGTCAAAATGTTAGAAAAAATAGGTAAGTAACAAAGAATTAAAGGCTTTGAGGCGTAAAAGATCACTATCATTGAAGAGTTATTGTATGGATATACTTTAGGGATTACAAGTGATTCTCTATTAGGACACAACAAAGCCTGAAACATATGTGCAGATTGAATACGCTACTTCTGGATGTCTTCTATATTTTTTTCTATTATATAAAAAAGGAAAGATGGTTGACCAAGAGCATATATGTCATTTTAAAAAAAAATCCTACATTATTTGCAATTTTTAAATACAAACAATTATTGATACGCATGGGACCTCATTCTCATAACTACAACACTCCTTTAAATGTTACTCAATGTTGATTAGACTACTTTTATGAGAATATTGCATGCAAATAATCATTTAAAACGTTCTTTTTTCTCATTTGGTAAATTATTAATTTTGATTTTGTCAACTAGAAGTTTTCACGATGAAAATAAACTTAATTTTTTAAATAATAGTGCAACAAAAGGAGATATTGGTAAATGTTTACAAGATTTTCGTATTTACCCATATTGTTTTAAAGTAATTTAAAAATTAAAATTAAAAAGTATTCATCTATCCATACTATTTGAAGGCGATTTCAAACTAAAAAAAATTCATATTCAGAAGTAATTTTAAAAAGTATAGTTTATTAAATCTCAAAAGTTAATTTAAGTGATGGATTTGTTCATACTGTATTAGGAATATGCTTAATTGATGTGAAAATTTAATCTTCATGGTTTGAACTCATTTTTTCCTGATAAATTTTCAACTATCAATAAATTATCCTAAACATGCTTTTTTATAATTTTTATATTGTTTCATTATGAAAATTAACATATGATAAATCTGTAGAAAAATAAAGATATTTCTCTTATCTCCTTAATTAAGAAAAAAATTATAATCCCTATAATTATTTATATAGACTTCTATCAAATGTTTTATATTTTATCAACAATTAACATCATTTTAAACGAGTTATAATAAAATACAATTTGAACTACTATATTGAATTACTACAATTTATATCATGTTAATATTTGTTTACTGCCTTTGGTCCTCTTTGTTTGAAGTAGTAAATTGCCTTTTTAGGGGTGCAAGTCCCCTTGGAAGTTCTCTTTATTTACTGTACTAAAAATTTCTCTTGATTTTGTTGTACACAAGACATGAAGTAAAATCAATAGTAAGTTTTTTTTTCATCTTTTATCGTATTTTAAAGAATGATGTTGTTCGTGTTAACTTTCATCAAATAGTTGATTGTTCCCACTGTTGAAACTCTTGTAAAACCAATTTGGATGTATTCAAGAATACTTTACAGATAGACTGATAAGCTTCTTATTCTACAAAATTTGTTAATATAGATGACACTTGTAGCTTTAATGTATTCTCTTGTAAAATATTCAAATAGGAAAATAATACCATTGAAATTAAATTTTTAATTTGATGTTTATGTTTGATATGGATGTTAAAAATGAGTATTATAGCACGTAGTCTTTTTGTGTTAATTGGAGCAATTTAAAAGGATTATAATTTATAGTTTAATTTTAAGTAAATTATTAAAATAAACTAATTATAAATAGTGATCCTCAATATCATTCTCTATTCGTGATTAAATGGATATAACAAGGATCAATTTATTTATCAAAAAATTAATTGAACCTCGACAAACAATAATTTTAAGACTACAATGTTGGGCCCGTATACGGGACTTTCCTCATCTAGTATTGATAAGAAAAGGAGACTTTTCCTGAAGAGTTACCTCTTTTCACGAATAAGCACAACGTTTCTGTTAATTCAAAATTTTAAATTTAAATTTTAAATAACAAAATGTTATTCCAAAATAAAATACAAAAATAAGATAAAAGCCAACTAAATGGCTTGTGGCCATCGATGTGGGACTCCCACATATTTACAAAGCCATCGATGTGGGACTCCCACATATTTACAAAGCAATCGATGTGAGACTCTCACATATTTTCAAACTACTCTAACAATCCCCCACTAGTTTGTAACAATTCGGGACAGTAGGGAGCAACATTTTTTCTTTCTGGAATCGGGTAACGAAATCTTGTAATAATTCAGATTCTCTATATGCGATCCTGAATATACCGGCCTTCTGGGCTTGCACTTTTCTGGATTCGGCATAAGCTTTAATGAAAGAATTCGCGAGCATTTCAAAGGAATCTATGGAATGCTAGGGTAATAATGAATACCACGTTACGGCTTCCCTCGTGAGAGTTTCTCCAAATTTCTTTAGCAACACATATTCAATTTCATGAGGATCTAGACCATTTCCTTTTACGCCATTGTGTAGGTAGTAATATGCTCCCGTGAGTCTGAAGTTCCATCATATTTTGGAATTTCAGGCATTTTGAACCGCTTCAAGATTAGTTCTCGTGTAGCACTCAGCTTGTATGGTAATTGAATATACTTCTTTGAGTTTGGGCCTTTCAATACTGGTGGCGCACCCCGAATTTGATCCATGCAGGCGTTTACTTTCCTCATGAACTGTAAAAGTTCATTCTTGAACGGGTTCGTTGTTGAGACCAGATCTGCTCCCCCAGCCTCGTCGGAGCCAACTTCATCACGGGGAGAGTTGTTATGATTCTTTGCGTTATTTGGTTCGCGGGAACACCAGGAGGAATTTGATCTCGTCTATTTGCATTATTCGAAGCCCCCGATAGCGCCTGCTTCAGTTCTGTCAAAACCTGATCCTACCGCGTGAGATGACCTAGAATGATTGCTTGTTGCTCTTGCAGGACCCTCACCGCATCCGCTACATGCTCCTCATCAACATCATCGGGACTTGTCTTCCGAACCTGTAGAGGGTACCGCCTGTCATGCACCGACGTGGCGTCATTTCCCTCGTTGCGGGTGTCAGTGATCGAATCCTCGAAATGAGGTTGATCCCCTCGAATTTCAGGGTTGTGTGTGTCGTTAACAGTGTTCTCTGCCATTTTTTGTGATTTTTTCTAAGATAAAATAATCAAACCACGTTAGTAAAAAAGACAAGGATCAATTTAATTGCACGCCTGTCTAGTCCCTACGGTGGGCTCCAAATTGTTTACCCGTAAAATGGTACAGTTGAATTTATACGTGATTTATAGACAAGTGAACTAATTTGATCCTGAAATAATAAATAATTAAATAAATATACAATACTTAACCTTAAATGTGAAGAATAAGAATTGTCCAAATCTATATAATGAGACAACATGCCTATCACGTCAGCTAACATAGTTGTTAACCTAAAGAAGAGTAAGGTTAACACCATAAGCGCAATGATTTGGACTTTATACGTTCTAGATATAATATCAAATTCCAGTAATTGGGTTATAAATTAATTTTATATATATAAAATTGAGTTTTAATATAAATATAGATTTTACACTAAAACTATTCGGTTCGACCGGAACATATAAATTCCTTCAAGTCAATGATTTGTCTAATTTTGTATTAATGGTTTTAAACTTTTAATCACATATTTATATAATTCAAGTTCTTGTAACTCATTTCTACTACTCTTTCGTATCAGTCAACTATTTGGATAAACAAAATGGATATGTTAGAATTGATTCAAACAATTCTAGGGAGTATATTTTCGACTTTGAGCATAATTATATTTTAAACTTGAACAATCCTTGTGTTTATGAGATGCAATTAAGGAGTACATATTACTATATATAAGAAATCCTCCTCCTTTAATAATAGTAACCGCAATAACAACTTTTTCAAATTTGTAATCTCACTCGGATCATTTGCAGATTAGACAACCACTTCTAGAAATAAACTGATAGTACTAATCAGTGGACTATGATTAGCCAACTGATCAATAGTACTAATCAGTTTACTATGATGTTCTCTCCGGAAAGTAAAAGAATAAATAATTGAATTAGGGTCATGCTCTCAATAAGTTGAAAATTGATCATGTCTTGTCTAATCACCTATTCCAAATACTTTTTTGGCCGACCACTACCTCTTTTTGACCCACCATAGTCGATCTTTCATACCTCCTCTTCACATGCCCGAACCATCTCAGTCTTGCTTCCTGCATCTTGTTCACCACAGAGGCTGCACCTAACTTGCCTCGAATATCTTCATTCCTGATCATATCTCTTCCTAGTATGCTCCCACATCTATTTCAGTATCCTTATCTCCGTTGCTTTTATCTTCTGGACATGAGAATTCTTGATTGGTCAACACTCTGCTCTATACGATATAGTCGGTCTAACCACCACTTTGTAGAACTTAACTTTAAATGTTGGTGACACATTCTAACTCACAAGACACCAGATATTAACCTCCATTTCAGCCACTCTGCTCTAATACGATGTGTGACATCACAACTACCTTGTTAAGTGCTTTTGAGAATTTAGAAGTATTAAAAAAAGAACCATTACTTCTTTAATATTAAGGGTATAGTTGGAAACAAATAATAAATTTAGTTTTGAATTTCTAAAGTAACAATTATTTTAAAACAATTTCTTTGAATTAACAAATATTTCAACAAGATATTGTACTACCATTTACTTTTGCGTATATATTTTACTCAAATAAAATGAAAATTACTTTAACAATTATAGCAGAAGTAAAAATTCTAAGATCTCGTACATCTTCATAATGGCTCTGTTTACTAGCTCTACCTATTCTCTATTATTGAAACTGACTTTTCCTAATTCTAAAATTTCGGGAAAGAAAAAAGAGAATCAAAGAAGTCAAGGTTGGTCTCCATCTATTTGTAGTTTTTTGAACTAAATAATTGCTTTTTCTTAGACCAATAATTGTTAGGCTCTAGGTAAAGTATTATCAATTCTGCATTTACTTAAGTGAAAGTTTCACAATTCCCATGAAAAGTGGATTAATCGTTTGAATGAAAGATTAACATGTGAAAAGAAGAAATTGTCACCCAAGAAAGTAAGAAAACCATAAATCCTCACCCAATAATTTGGACTACTCCCTCAATCTCATCGTGTTTCTCTTTTACACGCTCTTTTTAAAATATTAATTAGGAAAGAGGTCGGACTATTCTACACTTATTTATGTCATAAGATATAAAATATTTATTCTATTTATATGTTATTTCTATCTTCAAGAATAATTATTACTAAGAATAAAAAAAGTAAAAAAATAATTCGTTTTGCCTTGAACTTTTAAAATGACAATTAATTTGAGACAACAATTTTAATAACCACGACTGTTAATATAAGGCGAAGGAAATGCATCTTCGAAACCTAGTCTTTTATTTATGGAAACAGAGCAATAATCATTTTTATTTACTTGGATCCACTTAAAAAAATTTCGGATTAAGCATTACATATCTATTATCGAAATGCGGATAAGCATACGAAGGCTATTGAAAATACAATTAACTACACCGTCCGTCTCAAATTATTTGTTGTGTTTCTCTTTTACACGCCCCCTAAAAAAATATTTATCATGAGGAGTTTTAGATTATTTCACCCTTATTTATGTCTTAAGATAGTAATTTTTTTCATTGAATATTTACTCTATTTCTATCTTCAAGAGCAATTACTGTTAGACATAAAATAAAATAAAAATTATCTTGAACTTCTAAAGTGATAAATAATCCGAGACAATTATTTTTAAAAATTACGATAATAATTTGAGCCGGAAAGAGTAATTTATCTAGTTCTTTTTAGAGAAAAAGTATCAAAACATTGAAGAGTCTTACTATAATAGTAAATGATACAATTAACTAAAAAATTCTAATACGTTTTTAGTACAGAAAACATTATTAGGGAATCAAAACATTAATTACCTAGATAAAAATATCAAAAACATTGAAAAGTCTTACTATGAAAACTCGTATTGGTTGAGAAAAGATCTATTGGGAAAAAATAAAAAGAAACACTAGTTAACAGATTTTTAGCATAAAAGTACATTGAACTTAGCATAAATAAATAATTAAGGAAGATAATAAAGAAAAGAATCCAAAGCAAGTAAGATTTGTAGTATATAGTTTTTTAAGCAAGATGTTACAGGTTTAGCACGTGCATTGTCCCCAGCCCAATGCTGAACGAGAAAGTTTTAATTTATTTTCAATTAATATAAATTTAATTCAAAATTTATTAACTTTCAATAAGACATCAAATATTTACGTGACTCTCAAACTTTCCTAAACATTTGATATGATTTCATTAATACTATAATCCCTCCCGTTCACAATAAGTGTCTAGTTTCTTTTTAGTACGCCCATTAAGAAACTACTAAATCCTATGCAAAAGAACCTAGTAGGACTAAACTACCCTTATTAAAGTATTGGTCACATAATTATAGTGAGGAGTGAGAAAAGTTTTTTAGAAATATGCACATAAGAGTAAAAGAGTAAAAACAAATTGAATTTTTTCTTGATGACATAACTGAACACTTATTTTGAACCAAAATGAAAAAGAAAACTGAACCGGAGAGAGTATCACTTTTTTGTAGCTTTATATACGATTATCGAGCTACTGTTCAATAAAGCTTACTTTGACTTAGTTCCGTTATCTTAACTAAGAAAAGTAAGTAGGAATTCGTCCCAAATAATCTACTGTTTTTTCTTCAACTCAAAAACTTTATAACATAAAACTATTTAAACTTCAATCTTAGTAATTGTGTCACATAAAATGTCACTCCTACCATTCAAAATTATGTGATGATAGTATCTTCATATAATCTTCTTGCCATGTTTTTTATCAATGGCGTGAAGTTGTTGCAGAAGATCTTCTG
>MDKI01097422.1:0-14931 GCA_005239505.1 Nicotiana paniculata | reverse complement strand
TCGGACTTGGGTCTTTAAAAGACTGCCCAGGTATTTCTTCTATGTGATCGCGTACAATGAGTCACGATCGCGGAGAGCATTCAGCCACGCGCCTAAAAACCTTCATCGCGATTGCTTGACTGCGATCGCGGACCTTCACGAACCAGAGCTACACAATCGCGGTTGGGGCCACGCGACCGCGTAGAACAAATATTGAAACTCCCCTAGACCAAGAATAATCTATGCGAACGCGGTCCAGGTCATGCGATCGCGAAGACCAAGATTCCAACACACTGCGATTGCGGACCTCTTCGTGCGATCGCAGAGAACAAGTCGCAGGACTTCTCACATTTACCTTACGCGATCGCGGGTGAACCTTTGCGGTCGCAGAGAGCAAAATACTGTTGTAGAAAAACCGAAAACCAGCTAAGGCTATTAGGCCAAAAATGCCCGTTTGAACACCCGAAAGACACCCGAGGACCCCGGGACCTCAACCAAAATTACCAAACAACCCTAATGCCTCATTCAAACTTGTTCGAGCATTAAAAACACATCTCATAACATCAAAATCATCAAACATGCATAGATTCAAGCCTAAGAACTTATGAAATTTCTAGAATTCACATTCGATGTCGAAACACATCTAAACTCATCCGAATGACCTCAAATTTTGCACACAGGTCATAAATGATATTACGGACCTGCTGTCACTTTTGGAATTCCATTCCGAGTCTGATATCAAGATTTCACCTATCGGCCGAAATCGCCAAAATTCTAACTTTCGCCAATTCAAGCCTAAATCTACAACTGACCTCGAAAACACATTTCAAACACGCTTCTAACCCCGGAATCACCCAACGGAGCTAACGGGGTCGACAGAATTTCATTCCGGATCCATCTTCACACAGCTCTAGCTACAGCCTGATTTCAAAGGATAAAATCCACATTTAAGGACTATGTGTCCAAAACCACTCTGAATTTTACCACTCAATGCTCCGACAAGTTCCAATAGCATAATTAGACATAGGAGAAACAGTTATTAGGGGATCGGGGCGATAACTTTCAAAACGACCAACCGGGTCGTTACAAGAACACTCTACCATCTATATAGCAGTTTATGTAGATGATGTTATCATCACTGGGACAACATTTCAGAAATTACTCAAGTCAAATGCTTCCTACATGATCAATTTAAGATAAAAGATCTAGGGAGTTGCATTATTTTCTTGGTTTGGAAGTCCTTTATACGAGTGATGGGGTGATAATATCTCAAAGAAAGTTTACATTGTACTTACTCAAAGAGTATTATTGCCTTTCTTATAGCGGCCTATCCACTTCCCTTGATCCAAATGAAAAACTGCAAGCCAAGGAAGGGATAA
Source organism: Nicotiana paniculata (assembly GCA_005239505.1). Classification (NCBI taxonomy): domain Eukaryota; kingdom Viridiplantae; phylum Streptophyta; class Magnoliopsida; order Solanales; family Solanaceae; genus Nicotiana; species Nicotiana paniculata. Next base: position 13,573 of record MDKI01097422.1, on the reverse strand, counting down.
CATTACCAGATCCTACTTACTACAGAAAACTGATAGGGAAATTAAATTTCCTCACTAATACCAGATTGGATATAGCCTTCTGTGTGCAATATCTCAGCCAGTTCATGCAAGGCCCCAGGGAGCCACATTTGAAAGCAGCTTTCCACTTGCTTAGGTATCTGAAGAGTGATCCAACTCTAGGAATCTTTCTATCAAATGACCATGATTGTAACCTAAAGGGTTATTGTGACTCAGACTGAGCAGCTTGTCCAGATTCTAGAAGGTTAGTTACTAGCTATATAGTCTTGTTGGGAAACAATCCAATTTGTTGGAAGTCCAAGAAACAAGAAACAGTGTCCTTGTCCTCAAGAAAAGCAGAGTACAGATCCTTGAGGAAGCTTGTTGGTGAACTAACTTGGTTATGCAGATTATTGGATGAACTCATATTTCCTACCCCAAACATGTCTCAGTGTTTTGTGATAGCCAATATTCTTTACACATAGCTCGCAACCCTGTCTTCCATGAACGCACAAAACACATCGAGGTTGATTGTCATTTTGTACGAGATAAGCTCTAAGAAAAATTGATTTCTCTTCATCATATTGGTACTGGTGCTCAGCTGGCAGATGTCCTTACTAAAGCCCTTACTGGTGTTAAGCATTTTGCGATATTAAGCAAGTTGGATGTGAGAAACTCACCTACAACTTGAGGGGGGGGGGGGTATTGAGATAATTGTGTAAATAACTGTATACTTAATTGTAGTTAGTTCTATTAGCTTAGCTTGTTAATCACATTTAGTTAGTAGTTAGTTGAAGTAGTTAGCTGAGATGTATCCTAGCTGTCAAGTTAGTTGAAGTTAGTTAGTGGAAGTTGAACCCACGTGTATATATACACTGATACTATTGATAAATAAAACAACTTTCTTCATTCTTTCATACTTCTGATTCGACTCCCTTCTTCTCCAACTCATGTGAGGCTTCTAGAACTCATCAATGGAGTCTCTCATCAATGGTGAAGCTCGACATTCCTAATCCACAAGTTGACAATGGCCAATAGAATTAATTGCTAGAACGAGATAGTAGGAGCTGCGAGTAATTTGTGAAAATTACGTAGTAGTAAAATGAATCTGCTACGTAGTAAAATAATGAAAAAAAAACAGAACTAAGTGAGGTCATAAAATTAAAGTTCATCTATCTTGAATAACTAAATATCAGGTTTAAACTTATAAGACGAAAAAGCAATATCAAAAGGAAAATTTTCACTAAACATTATACATAAATCAAAATAGAAAGATCGCACATGCAGTTTTGTTACACCCCATGTTTTCGTACGTGAGAGTACATCGTAAGTCAATTGATGTAAGCTCAGAATTAAGATTACATTTTGAAGCAAATAAAGTAACTTAATCATGTTACCTTGGAGGTTACACATATTTAAGATCATGAATAATGAGTACCAAGAGGGTTGGAAAGATTAGAAGCTAAACCAATTGAAGAAAATAAGTTTCGTCGAAAGTAGACTAGTTTGGAATGTTATAGCATGTACTTTAGGGTGAGACTATAGTTCATTACATGATAAGGAGGTTATGATATTAGTTATGTTTGTCGTATGATGGTCGTGTGCTACGTTTTGAAATCAAGCAAGTTGTGGAACAAAAGTTGGCAAAAGTCTTCACAAATTACATTCACAATGTGCTGAAAATTAGGTCAAATGTAACTGATATTTTCTCCCAATATTCTTAGAATTATTGGATGATCTACCAGCAAAATATAATATCTATGAGTCTAGTTTCAAACGCATTAAACCGTTTATCGATACGACATAGGAGTATAGAGATATTTGCAGCTTTGCGAGACTGCGCAAACATCATAAGTGACAAGTAGATGGGTCACTAAAGCTTTTTGAGAAACGCATTTCGTGTGTTATACGAGGTCTTATTGGGACATTTATATACCAAATTGAAGTTCTTGTAATTTATTTTCCAGTGTTTTTAACCGTTCGTTCATACGACATTCGGATAAAAAGATATAAGCGTCGGAAGATGGGCCAATGCTAGGGTGCCAAGCTAGCACCTCTTTGACTTTTCCAAAGGTGATATATATAAGTCTTAGGTCGTCTTTCTCTTCATTTTTCAGTATAACACGACCAGAGAACACCCATAAACATATCTTTAATCTATCTTCTAGGGTTTCAAAGAATATTATCATCCCGGGCATGAAATCGAGAAGGGATAACATCAAAACGATCCCTATAACATAAGTGTCATTATACCGCCTCTCTTTTTTCTTTTTAGTTAGAGTTTTGGAAGGTAATCATAGTTAAGAAACCTTTAATATCTGTATTTAAGTGTTTAAATATCAAGGAAGGTTGATAAACGTATTTCCTATTAGTTATAACTCACGGGACGGTGATCGGAAGCCGTGAGTTCGAGTTATTTGACTTGTAACGAACTATTTTGTGGACTCTATTGTATTACTGTTGGGTTGCGTATTTCACTTCTGTTTTGTGGATTTTTGGAGGAGTAAGGGTGTGGAGAAACACCATATAGATGTAGGGTGTTGGGCTTGTCGTTCATCGTAACATTTCCGGGTCGTTTCATACTACTACGGTGGTCGTTTTGTGTATGAAGAGATTGCGGTGCGTTGGGCTGTTTTGTAGTATTTTGTGGTGTATATAAGTCTGGAAAATAATGTATATATGTTGTTTTTGTTGTGTTCTTGTGTCTTTGGTATTATCTTGAATTTGGAGGAATTAAGGATAATAGGGGAGATGTTGCCCGTTTTTATACAAAATAAGCTTGTCGTTCGTTATGCGATAGTTGTACCTTTCGTAACTTAATGATAGTATTATTATCATTGTTGTAGATTAAGGTGCAAAGAGGCGACTTCAACTTGGTGAGTGGAAATATTTTGATAAGGTATGTTAAGGCACTTCCTTCATTCTTTTGGCATGATCTAAAGTGAAACGAACGTAAACGATACGCTATTTCATAATGAATCTACTCCTAGCTACTAAGACTGTCCATGTTGTTCTTTCCTTACAAAGTTATTCTAAGAAAGTATGTATGATCCTTCATTCCTAGTGAAGTTCATATTGATGGTATGATGTCCATAATTTTAATCAAAGGTGCAACTACCTTACGTCACTCCGAAAGGTTTAGAGCGTGATTTCATGAGTCCAGCATGCATTATATATAACATCTATTTTACTCTACCGAGACACGCTATAGTCGGTCGGGTACGGCACCTATTTTGCAACCACTGATCAGTTGGGTTTACCGAGCTCCACGTGGCCGGGTACGATTCTACCGAGCCTTATGATGGCCAGGTATATTTTTACCGAGTCCTCTTTGAGGCCGGGTATGATATGATGATGATGATGCCCACAAAGGCGGATGTTTTTAAAAGATTATGTATATATATGTATCACGCATTTCATGTCACTATCTCTCAAAGGCACTCAGATTCTACAGGTTGTATCTCCTACATCTCTCTTTATATTACTGTTCTTAGTTATGTTTTTCTGCCTTACATACTCAGTACTTTATTCGTACTGACGTCCCTTTTTATTGGGGACGCTGTGTTTCATGCCCGCAGGTCCCGATAGACAGGTTGACATTGCTCCTAGTAGGCTATCAGCTCAGCGGAAGGTGTTGTTGCACTCCACTTTCTCCAGAGTTGCCTATTTGGTCAATATGATTGGGATATATATTGACTGGTATGGCGGGGCCCTGTCCCGACCTATATGACATTTATGTAGTCTTAGAGGCTTGTATACAGATGTCAGGTATATGGATACTTGTATAGCCTTGTCGGCCTATGTTTTGAGTTTACAAATGATCATGTCAGCCTTATAGGCCCGTATGTCACATGTGTAAGTTTCTATATAATGTTGGGTCATCATGTGTCTAGTATGCACTTATATTTTATTCTTGTTATCTCATGACGGCCCTTTTGGACCATTTACCCATGATAGAATGATAAGAAAGATATGTTATATTAGTACTCGGTTAATTAAGGTATTGGGTGCCCGTCGCGACCCATAGGTTGGGTCGTGACAGAAGTGGTATCAGAGCAGTTTTGTCCTAGGGATGTCTACAATCCGTGTCTAGTAGAGTCTTGTTTATGGGTGTTTGTGCACCACACTTATAAGCAGGAGGCTACATGGAATTTAGGATTGTCATTCTTTCTTCTTACTCTAGATCGTGTGGTAGAGATCACTCGTAAGAACTCAATTTCCTAAATTCTATCTTATTCATAATACGACGATGCCTACATCTAGAAATACGATTGGTAAGAGGTTGCATGTGGTTGTGAATGAGTTGAGTCAGAGGAACTCGATTTTTCACGATGCTTATGACGAGTAAATATAAGGTATTTAGTAGATCATATGTGTACTAAGACGGGTAAGCCTCTTGATAAGGAGCCCTAAGGCAGATAAAATATATCCACCCCTATGGTGAAAGGCAATGAGAGATTCAGAAGATAGATACAAGTTTCAACAAGTAAAAGAAACAAGATGAAGAAAGGTATGAGGCGCCCAGTTAATGAAGATTGTCAATATTTACGATTCAAGCAGAGAAATACAAGCATTTTGAATTACCTACAATTGTAACAGAGGTATGTCCAATTGGCCACACCCACCTCAGTTATGCTTCATGGGAGCCAACAGATACAGTTAAGAAAAGGACAGGATATCAGGATCTGGTTAGGCTTAAAGTAACCCAAAAATGGTGGATGATTATTATCATTAGCTAGCATTTCCAAAGGATAGTACAAACGTGGTAATAGATCTCCTTGCGAGACATCCAGATAGTGCACTTTATAATAGAACAGTCATATATGAATACTAGAATGTTGAGAAATTTGAGAAGATATGCAGCGGAATCCTAGAAAGGATAAATATTCATCATAGTATGACTCCTGCCCCTAGTAAAAAAAAAGAGAGAGAATGTTAGGCGTCCCAAAGAACCAGTGAGATGAAGCAGGGGGAGCTAAAACTTAAGGAACGTTTTGTTGGAGTTTTCAGAATAAAGTGATAGACATAAATGTTAGCATGGGAAAAAGAAGAGAGTTAATAAAGCATTATGAGTAAGATGTGATACGTGGATGAAAACGGTAGGAAAAAAAATGACAGTATTACCGAATCTATAGTCAAGGGAAAGAAAAGACGAGAGGTAACAGGCCTTGAGGCAACAAAAGAGCATAGGTAATAAAGTCACATCCTCATTTAGAGAAATAAGTGCGTGACTCTAACGTGATTGCCAAAGGGAAAAGTTAGACCCTAGAGTAATAGAAATCAGTATGGGCTGGTGAACAAGATAAACTAAACATGAATTAGGGACTGAGCGATTTGGTAATGGTCGGCATCATGAAAATTTTAGATTACGCTCCGGAAATAATCACTCGGACTAAGGGTTGCTCTACTTCGAGTTCTAGCAAGTACTCACTCGGTTATAAAAACTACACTGGTTCGGCTTCGATTAAGTTTCCTAAGCCTCGAACTTATGAACAAAAATTCCATAAGGCATAAATGAAATAAAATCTTCATAAGGAAAAAAATGAAATAAAGACAAGTCGGAAAGAAAAGAGATCTTTTATATATATGAAGATATTTACAATGTCCGATCAGGATCCTACACAAAAGATCAAAAGCGAAAAACCCTAAGGTTCCTCATTTTCTTCGGGGGAAGCTTCTTCTCCATAGGGGTCTCCCCCCCCCCCCAGTTCTCGGACCCACTCTCTCTCCTGACATCATCATCATTGAAGAAGGCCAGTGCCTTAACATTGTGTTCGTGCTCTTTGGCCCTTTTTATCTCATCAGTGAGATTGAAACCTCGAGCATGGATCTCTTCGAAGGTTTTCCTCCAAGATTGGCACTTGGTGAGCTCGGCAACCCAAAGAGTTAGAGTTTGGGCGGCTTCCGTAGTTTCTCTTTCTTTGGCTTGGGCAGCTTCAGCATCAAACCGGTAGACGACCACGATAGCCTCCGCATCAGCCTTAGCCCTTTTAGCCTCAGATTTGGCCTTTGCAAGTTCGGATGCCAACCGAGCCTCGAGCTCCTCAATTTTCTTGGCATGTTCCAAACTCTTCTCTTTCATGCCCTGAATCTGACCTTCAGCCGATGACAACTGGGCTCGAGCAGCCTCCTTCTCTTAGGCAAGGCGGTCCATATTTTGCTTCCATCCCAAAGTCTCCTCCTTCATCTTATTGACCTTTTCATGAAACTGCTCGATCCTCTCGATCTTCTGCTAAATCTGTGAGATTGAAGTGTTAGCCATCGTTCCCGAATCGATGCCATGAGCTTCTAAGATTTTCATTACCTGCTCAATCAGGTCGGTCTGTTCCTTATGAGCAACAGAAAAATCAGCTCATAGATCCTTGATCTCCTCTTCTTTTTTCCCACTGAGAAGTTTAAGGGCATTTCTCTCCTCGGTAAACCTCTGAATGTCGGGCTCGTACCGACTCAGATTAACTCCAGACCTAGAAAATGCTTCATGATGAAGCATCGAGACCTACACATATAAAGTAAGAAGTTAGACAAAGAACAAAAACACAAGTATGATATTCATAAGGGAAGTTAAGGCTTACCCGATTCAAGGCTTGTTGTTTCTCGTTGAAAAGACATGGAACCTCCGCTTCGTCCATTAGGGCCTGGTCCTCCTTCGCGACCAGACTCCGAAGATAGCTAACCACCCCTAAGGGGCAGCAAAAACTCGCGCATCCTCCGGGATTGAGACGACGATGGTTCGTTTTGTCCCGGGACAGGCATTGGGGGCCGGGAACTTGTTTGTCAATCTGAAGCTCGAGGAGGTCCCACTTTGATCCTTCCTTAGTATCTCCAAGTCGCTCAGATCAGCGGCATCTTCAATCCCGGTAAAATAACCACTGAAGGGGCCTTCCCCTCCGTGGGATCTATCTACATCAGGGGTCCTCATAGTTTGGGCCTCCCAGATTACCTCCTCGGAAGATGAAGGGAGGGTCAGCGAGTCTACAATTTATATTGCCCCAAGTGGGTCTCTTGGGGCATTCTTTTCATCTCAAGGAGCCTCAAGACTGACCTCCACGGCCGGTTCCGCCACCTTTTTCCTCGGGACGAGGCACTCTCAGCTTTTTCCAACTCGGGGACTCCACTTGAGTCGCCTCCCAAGGCCCCGTCAGTTCAGTGCAGATTATTTTTGTCTCCTACCGGCTCAGCAGCCTTTTGAGCCTCAGTACTCATCTTTTTCGGGCAACCAGCCCGGAGCCGTCTTCCTCTTCCTCTTCCTCCTCTCTTCGGATCTAAATTGACTAAGATGGCAAGAGGAAGGTACCCTTCTTCGGCTTACGAGCCGCCTTTTTCTTGGATTCTGGATCCTCGGAGGATGAGGTCCTCTTCCTTTTTTTCTCCTTCGCCGATTTCAGGCCCGGGATCGGAGTTCCTTCTTCTCCAGATGGGGCCTCATGACTACATCTTTGCCTCGACCTACAGGAAAAGAAGTTGAGTAAGTATGAGAGGAATATCTTAATCAAACCTCTATACACGTGAAAGAGGTCTTACCATGATTTTTTCCTTCCCATCGGCCCTTTGATAAATCGCGCCATGCGCGCTCAGCGTACGTAGAGGTCGAGGCCACATCCCAGACCAAGCTCTCGAGGTTAGGAATTGCACCGGGCATCCAAGCGATCTCTACATCATGTAAAAGGATTCAATGAGAAAAATCAAAGTAACAAAATAATAAATAGAGGATACCAGTGGGATTGTACGCACGCTTCATATTCCATTTCTCTGGAAATGGCATCTTCTCGGCCGGGATTAAGTCAGAAGTTTTCACTCGAATGAACCTACCCATCCAGCCTCGATCTTTATCCTCATCTATGCTTGAGATCAGCGCCTTAGTAGCCCGACGTTGAAGTTTTATTAACCCTCCTGGATAGAGTCGAGGGCTATACAACCTGACGAGATGGTCGAGGGTGAAAGGAAGCCCCTCGACCTTGCTCACAAAATATTGGAGCAGGATAACAATCCGCCAAAAAGAAGGATAGATTTGACCTGAGATTATTTGGTATTTGCAACAGAATTCGACGATAACAGGATGGAGGACCAGCGTGAAAAGGTGAGTGTAAGCACTCAAAAACCCTTCCACGTGGGTAGTGATGTTTTCTTCGGGGTCCGGAATCACCACCTCTTTGCCTTTCCAGTTGCCGTCTTTCTTCACATGCTTAAGGAAGTTCTCACTTATCGAGCATATATACCTCGACACTGGCTTGCATCGACCAAGGATCGACGAAGTTTTCTCGATCTTAAAGTCAGAGGTGATGACACACTCCTCAGGGCACAGTTCCACCGGTGCTTTCCCGCCGACCGAATGAGACAATGAAGCAGTTTCATTTTGAGGAATAATTTTTTACGTTTTCGCCATTTGGTTTTGAAGTTAAAGATAGATGAAGATGATAGGATTTGGTATTCTAAGAAGAGGTTAGAAGTGAAAATTTTAGATTTGCAGATGAAGAACTCGAAAAATTTTGAAGGTTATAGCAAAAAAGGTTGAAGGTAAAGATTGAAAGGGTGTAAAAAATGCCTATTTAAGGGATTCACGGTGACAGTTCAAGGACACTAGTGGCCGACCACCAGCTGAAACACATTAATAACTTGGGGAAATGTACCGACAGGGCGTCGCGGTCACTTTCGTCACTTACATCACGAGGGTGACTTCATGACGGGTCGAAGTGAAAATCGAAGGCTCAATTCGTTTCTTGTCATTACACTCCAAAAAACGAGGGGACTATCTGTATACGGTTAAAATCAGGCCCACCCGATTTTACTATTTGGCCGAGACTAGGGAGTTGTATCGAAGGTCGGCCTATAGTAAATCGGACCAAGGCATGAGGACAAGGTACCAAATTCGGAATTTGAGGTACATGTCGAGATCGAGAGAAGTAAGAATTGCAGCCAAACAAGGTAGACATCTAGCACGACCGAAGATAACGTGACTGGTTGACAATCACGGCGAAAATCTTCAAATGGATCGAATCAAGAGCGGTTGTTTAGCTAATCATGGGATCTCCTTCTGTAATTAGAATTGTACCATAAATAAAATTTCTCTACTATATAAAGAGGAGTTATAATCATTTGTAAGACACATTATTAAAATATATCAAAGCAATATAACACACTCTCTCTCTCGTTCATACACTCTTGTTCATCAGTTTACTTTCTGCTTTATTACCTTAGTATCAGTCAGTTCGAGGGCACTTTAGCTCGAGGCCTGAATTGCATTTCAACACTGGTATGCTTTACTTTATTGTCAAATTCTATTACTAATTTTCATATTTATCAATTGGTATTATGTGAAATCGCGTGTCCTTAAAACCACATTATTAGTTTAATTGTTATCCATTTTTAAAGGTAAATAATATATATATATATATATATATTGTATATGATAGAAATCGAGCTCATATATTGCATGACAGATCGGGGATGAAACATAATAGATTGAAGATCTACCTGGGGTTCCATCGAACCTAGGCACGAGGTTAGAACATGCATCTTCAAGATTATCAAGTCTGTAACCCAGGAACTAACCCCGACTCCGAATTAGCTCGAGAAAAAATTATCGAACCAAAATAACGGAAGGCCGAAGTATCCGTAATCGGTCGGATCACGGTAGGAATCTCGGCACGTATCAATAAAACCAATTGATTAGCAAATCATGAAATTTTTTACCTTATATAGAAGTGTACCAAAAGTAGGACTCCTCTACTATATAAAGGGGGTCTCATTATTTGTAAATCACATTGTAACACGAATCCCAAAGCAATAAACTATTATTTCTAGTTATTATTATCTCATTACTCTGCTCCAGCACCTATTGCAGCATTTTTGACTCGATAGTGATCAACCTTCAAGCCCAAGATTGTTCAACTTGTGTGGTTTGCATTTACTTCTTTTATCATTAATTTAAATTTTAATATGATTTCTCATTTTGTATCAAATTAAATCACGTATCCTTAAAACTACACATAAACTCAATTGTTATTTGATTTGAGGGTACAGTTTGGCGCTACTGCGGGGATAAGGATAATAGTGGTTATTTGATACAAATCTCCATAACACGCACTGCTTTACACTTGCTCTTTGAATTTCCTTTGATTCCGGGATAAAATAAAAAAATGTCAAACTCTCAATCAGTACATATTCATGTTGACTACGAATCTGGTCACCAAGGTGAAAATAACAGCATAGCATCCAGTAATGAGATACCACCTGTTGGAGTTCTGGTCGGAGATCTAATTGACGATAATTCACATGTGTCTATCGATGCAAACTTTCCTACCGACCCCAAAAATAGCGTTCGTGGTAGAGCCCGGTCGGCCACTCGAAACACACAGAACATTAAAGGGGACGGGGTCAATCTACGAGTGATCTTCGAAATGTTACATGCTCAACAGGCGACGATAGCTCAGTTACAGAACCAAAGTCGTGAACTAAGAAGGGTTGAGCCCGATCCGCCCCAGGAAGTCACCCGCAGGAATGAACCGATCGTAGAAAGGTCGAACGAATACGAATTAGGGGCTAACCCCGAGATCATGAAGATGCTCGAGGAGCTGACAAAATGGATAGAATCAGGGGAGAAGAAAATCGAGGCTAACGACAAAAAGGTAGAAACCTACAATTCCAGGGTAGACCAAATCCCAGGAGCACCTCCAATATTGAAGGGTCTAGATTCCAGGAAGTTGGTGCAAAAATCTTTTCCTCCGAGCGCAGCTCTGAAGCCAATCCCCAAGTAGTTCTGTATGCCCGAAATACCCAAGTTTAATGGAACGACCGATCCAAACAAGCATGTAACCTCTTATATTATGCTATCAAAGGGAACAACCTGGAGGACGATGAGATCGAGTCTGTTCTGTTGAAAAAATTTGGGGAAACCCTGTCAAAAAGGGAGCTATGATATGGTACCACAACTTACCTCCTAATTCTATTGACTCGTTTGCTATGCTTAAAGATTCTTTCGTAAAAGCACACGTAGGTGTCATCAAGGTCGAGACTAGGAAATTGGACCTTTTCAAAGTCAAACAGAAGGATGATGAGATGCTCAGAGAGTTCGTGTCCTGGTTTCAAATAGCACGAATGGATCTGTCGCCAGTCAATGAGGATTGGGTTGTTCAAGCTTTCACTTAGGGGCTTAATATTCGAAGCTCGGTGGCTTCACAACAACTGAAGCAAAACTTAATAGAATACCCGGTTGTTACATGGCTCGACGTGCATAACCGGTATTAGTCGAAAATCAGAGTCGAAGATGATCAACTTGAGGCCCCTTCGGGATGTTTCTATCCAGTCAGAACCCTCGACAAAGTCAAGAGAGAGATTGATCGTGAACCGAGTACAAATAGGGATCGGTATCAACCACATAACAGAGATCGGAGAAGCAACGGGTCTAGACGAAACTATATGAGAAACGAAAGGAGAAAAGACCGAGGTCACAGCAGCCGGGGACTTATGACCAAAAATGGCTTCGACAGGTCCATCGGGTCTAAAGACGCACCAAGGCTATCAGAATACAACTTTAATGTCGATGTTGTCTCCATTTTATCAGCTATCAGGCACATCAAGGATACGAAATGGCCTCAACCTCTACAGTTCGATCAAACCCAAAGGGATCCTAACCAGATGTGCAAATATCATGGCACTCACGGTCACAGAACGGAAGATTGTTGACATCTAAGAGAGGAAGTAGCTCCTTTATTCAACAATGGGCACCTTTGAGAATTCTTGAGCGACCGAGCCAAGAGTCATTTCAGGAACAGGGATTCTAACAGACAAGCAGAACAAGAAGAACCTCAACACGTCATCAACATGATCATTGGCGGGGTTGATATCCCATAGGGGCCGATGTTGAAACGCACCAAAGTATCCATCACTAGGGATAAAAGAACTCGAGACTACATTCCGGAAGGAAATTTATGTTTCAATGACGAGAATGCGGAAGGGATTATGCAGCCTCACAATGACACACTAGTAATATTTGTATTCGTAAATACAATTCGGGTTAAACGTGTATTAATTGATCTAGGTAGCTCGGCCAACATCATTCGATCAAGGGTCATGGAGCACCTCGGTCTACAATACCAAATTGTGCCGTAGTTAGAGTTCTAAACGGATTCAACATGGCGTGTGAGACCACTAAAGGCGAAATAACATTACCAGGGAACACGGCCGGGACCATCCAGGAGACTAAATTTTATGTAACCGAAGGGGAATTGAGGTACAATGCTCTATTCAGAAGGGCATGGATCCACAACATGAGGGCGGTGCCTTTGACACTGCACCAAGCATTGAAATTCCCAACACCTGACGGAGTTAAAGCAGTCTACGGTGAACAACCGGCTGCAAAGGAAATGTTCGAAGTCGAAGAGGTGATATCGGCATCTACAGTTTCAACATCGAAGGGCCCAAACCAGATGGTAAAAAATGGGGCCAAATAGCAATCATTGATACCATCTTCGGCAGATTCGGACAAACAAGAGGAAGTCAAGGATGATGACTATAGGGTTCCCAGATCTTTTATAGCCCCCGATGATTCCGACACCACTAAATCGACAGTTGAGGAACTAGAACAAGTCATATTGCAAGAAATCTTGCCCGATCGAAAGGTATACCTGTGCATGGGTCTAAGCTCCAAGCTCTAGGAAAAATTCACTCAAATTCTTATAACTAACGAAGATTGTTTTGCTTGGTCCCACCTCGATATGACAGGTATCCCTCCGGAGATAACCACTCACAAGCTGAGCCTGGACCCGAAGTTTCATCGATTAAACAGAAGAAGATACCTCGATCCGAGATCAAGCATGCTTTCATCAAGGATGAGGTACCTAAACGCTTAAAACAAGGTCAATTCGAGAGGTCAAATACCCGGATTGGTTAGCAAACATAGTGTTAATACCTAAAAAAATAATTTAAGAATGTGTATAGACTCCAAAGATTTGAATAAGACATTCCCCAAAGACTTTTTTCCTTTGCGCAACATTGACCGTATGATCGATGCCACGATCGGCCACGAGATCCTAAATTTTATCGACGCCTATTCCGGGTACAAACAAATACGGATGGACCCGAGTGATCAAGAAAAAACTTCCTTCATCACTAAATACGGCACATACTGTTATAATGTAGTGTCATTTGGATTAAAAAATGCCGGTGCTACTTACCAACGCCTAGTAAATAAGATGTTCGAGGAACAAATAGTAAAATCAATAGAAGTTTACATTGACAACATGTTAGTTAAGTCCCTGCGAGGAGAGTACCATTTAAAACATTTGCAGGAAACGTTCAGCAGTACTGAAGCAGTACAATATGAAGCTGAACCGAGAAAAATGTGAGTTTGGAGTTGGGTCGGGTAAGTTCCTCGGATTCATGGTATCCAACCGGGGAATCAATATTAATCCTGATAATATCAAAGCCATCGAAGATATCACGATCATAGACAACGTAAAGGCAGTGCAAAGTTTAACCGGGCGAATAGCCGACCTGGGGCGATTTATTTCGAGGTCGTCTGATCACGCTCAACTATGTCTTGTAGAAGACTAAGCGGGCGTTGCAAATATAATCCTGG
>ML367279.1:0-122056 GCA_005239505.1 Nicotiana paniculata | reverse complement strand
AGGTGTGACACCCAAGAATGCTACCACAAAAGCTAGCCCCCGGCGGGCTTCCCATTTAGCCTGATCTTTGTGCATTAGACCAGTGTTGTTAGACTCATAACACTGGGGATCTCCATAACGTTTGTAAAGAAAATAGAAAGTGCAGAAACCTTCGGACAGGTGTGGGTCTTGGACGTCCCGACTAATGTTCAACAGATTCAAAAACTTATGTGGAGTCACCGCCCCGGGTGCCACTGGGTACCAACTTCTAAGATTGTCATTGAGACCAGCATACCCTGCTATTTCCTCTAGCGTGGGCGTCAATTCAAAGTCTGAAAAGTGGAACACATTGTGGGCGGGATCCCAAAACAGTACTAGAGCCTCGACGATGTCCAACCTCGACTTGATTTTTAGAAGACCAGTAAGTCCCCCTAATGCTTTCATAACAGACTTTCTACTGGCCTCCCCCAACTCGCTCCACCATATATAGAGTTCTAGAGGGATTTCCTCGACTGCTCTGAAGGGAATGTTTTCAACTGTATTCATCCTGCACATTCATTTTTTGATTAAAACCACAAAATTTTTAAAAAGTGTTATTTTTGCAAAGGTTTTTTTAATAAAGAAAAATGGACCATCTTTGCGAATTGGGTAGAAATTTTGAAAAGTGTTATTTTTGCAAAGGCTGTGTTCACAAATTGGGTCGAAATCTAAAGACAAACCACAGGCGGCCATTTTTGCAGAAATGGCCTTCTGGTGCCCTACTTGGGCAATCAGGTTATAATGGCGTCACCTAATTTTATTTAGGACTATACCCTTTGATTTTGAAAAATAGAGTTGAACCCGATGAGGGTTGCCTACATATCCCACACCGGTGAGAACCAAACAATGCGTAGTTCGAAAAAAATCCTGACTGATTAAAAATATACACCCACTCATTTTGTTTTGGAATATTATTTTTTCAGAAATGTTGGCAGAGTTTCGGGATAAATACGGAGATTTTCAAAACAGGGTAAATTTTCTATCCTACCTCACTCTTGGTTTTTCTGTTCGTTTTCTTTTTAAATTTTAGTCGGTCAATACACAAGATGAAACAAATAAATGCATACGTAGCAGGTAAGATGCATCAGGTACTCTTTTATTTTTGGGGTACACCTGCCCTAGACGGACCCAACCTCTGTGTTGAGTCCCCTAAGTCAAATGCACGTGATGAAAATAATTGTTCCTACTAGGGATCCGGCATGAGGCTATGTTATACTAAGTTTAAATCCTGGAGTTTTTTTCTAGACCAGGCTTACCCGAGCGGACAGCTCGAGCCGGGGAGGAGGGGGGGCAGCTACCGGGAATACAGAAGCTTCACCGGCTTTGCAACTTGTCCGTACCTCGTTCTAAAATTTGGATATGACTCTAACAGAAAAGAAGTCACACGAAGTGCACACTTACCGGATGATTTAGAAGACTCAGAGAGAGAGAGGTTTCGGCACAGTTTATATCCAATTTAGATAATATCAAAGCGGTAAAAAGCGGCATTTAGCACATTAGGTTTAAACATGTAAAAATTAGATAATTCTGAAAGCCAAATGTAACAGCTATTCTAAGCTCGAATTCTTGAACCCTGAACCAGAGATTCTGGGTTCGATGATCCCCAGCAGAGTCGCCAGAGCTGTCACACCTCCTTTTTCCTCCGGTGAGGGTAATAGGGCAGTTTTTCCAATTAAAGTGATATTATTCGGCTTTGGGACTTATTATTATTTCAGAGTCGCCACCCGGATTTTTTACGATGCTTCGGGACACCGTTTTGTTTTAAAATCCAAAACCGAGGACATTTTGACTCTGTTTTAATTTGTCTACGACCAGAAATCTGAGTGAGGAATTCTGTTAACCCGGGAGAAGGTGTTAGGCATTCCTGGATTCCGTGGTTCTAGCACAGTCTCTTAGCTATTAATATTTGGCCTAATTATCTAATTATTTACATATTTTAAACCTATTGTGCTTTTTAGCCGCTTTTAATATTTATGGATTTATCTTGAAACAAGTCACGATGGCGTGCACTTATTTTTGTTTGGACATATTACAATTACGCCACATGAAATGCACCCGCAATTGCAACACGCGATTTTAATATAATTTGAAGTTGAAGACGGGGACATGAGTTGTTGCACCCGAGTGTAGATTACGTAGTCAAGACTATCGTCATGATGGTTTTATAGTGCCTATTTGAGGCGATGTTTGATTATTCTTTATGTTTTCTATTTGAAGGAACATTTTAGTTTTAAAATAAATTAGGACGTTTTATGGATTTATCTTGGACAAGTTACGATGACGTACAATTGTTGTTTTTGAACACATGGTAATCACGTCACATGAAATGCACTCGGGGTTGCTATATGCGTTTTATTAGTTGTTTGGAGTGAGGATCAGGGGCATGAGTTGCCACTCCCGAGTGTAGTTATGGTAATTTGAGATAATACTTGATTCTTTACGACTTTCAAACTACAAGTATCTTTTTACCTAGAGGGTTGCCTAAGAATGAAATTCCTTAAGTAGAAGACAACATATTTTGGGCTATGGCCACATTTTAGCCCAAATTTATTTTAAACCTTTTGGCCAATCCTAATTCTGCTTAATTGCAAAAAGGTAGAGACTATACAACTATAAAGGGAATCATGCCACCACATAGAGAAAGTCAAAATACTCATTTTCAAGTCACTTATTTAAGGAGTCAAATAAACACATATAGCTATGGTGTTATTTTTAAAAGATTTTTTACCGATTCCAAATGACCTAAATTCATGATATTTAATTTCATATCTACTGAGCCTTGTTTGATAGTGTTTACACATGTTACGGTGTTGCAAACTCAGAAAAATTCAGAACATATAAGATGAACTGAAGAGACAGATTTTTATTTGCATTTTCTTAAGAGTCACTGGATACAGAGCACTTATTTTGGAATCTTAGCAAGTGTTTACAAGTTTCATACAAGCGCCTTCGAACTATAAACTTTATACCTATTCATTAGACAGTTCGTTTTGGAGACGAAAGAAAAGATTTTCTTTTTGTTGTTTTGTAAATTATAGGAATTTTGTGAAACAAATATTTTCAAAACTATAGTCCTCAAGATGAACTCGTTTCTTATACGTTTATATTGAGATTGTACACAAGGGGAGGGGTTTTTTGACCACAATCAAATGATTACGACAATTACCAAAATGGAAAGTTGACTTAGTTTCATGAAATGGAAAAGGCATAAACCGAATATAATTTTAGTTCAATCCCTTCTTTACAACTAGTACAAAAGAAAACTAGTTTATTACATTCTTGTTTCCAACTGTACATTTCCAATAGTAAAATATAAAATAACAACAAAGGAGTAATTTAAATCCGCTGGTGCTCCTGTGCGAGCCAACAACCCCTTCACGTCTTCAGCTGTGTTTCCACAGAACTTTGGTCACTTTAGGCATTGTCTAAGGAGTGAATCTGACAATTTATAGGTTCAGATCCCCTTCCTTGATGCCTTCTCACCAGTTTTGACTCGTTACATAACAACTTAACCATTAAGTATTTGTGCATTTATTAAGGGGTGAATCTGACTATTAGAAAGTCAGATCCATCTACCCTAATGCAGATTATTTCCTAATATGAAAATGTGAGTATTAACCACACATTTATGCACATATAATCTGAAACAAACAACAGATGCCAGAAATAGGATTACTAACATCAAGACAACACTTATCATATTCACAAACTCATTGTCATACCAATAAACATCCAAATTATCACATTTTTGTACAAAAAAAAAGAAAAAACTTCAGTTACCCAGAGCAACTAGTTTTACACAGCAAGTTGAGGATAAATCTTCAAATCCAAAATTTCATTAAACAAATGAAATGTTACATATCTTTTAGAGAGAAAATATACCAAAATAGAACTTGACCAAATAAAGGTCAAGTGAAGATGGTGGTCAGCAAAGAGAAAGAAGGTCTTAACAACAGCAAACAACTGAATCCCCCAGTGACAACCAAAACCCAGGAAATCTTCTTAGAAAAAAAAAACTAAGTAAGAACTCCTTATGACTCCTACCAGGAAGGAATAGACAAAGAGAAGTTGAAAGGCGAAATAAAGATGAATTCTCTTTAAGAAAACATTAACAGATTTCTTTTTTCTATTCTTTCCTTTTCTACTGATGTTTATTGAAACTTTTAGTGTTTTGAGTAGCAGCTTCTCTCCTCAAATTTTCGTGTCCCTTTTGAGAGTGAGAGGACCTATCTTTATATAGGCTATATAAGGGTCTGCATATTGGGGGAATATTCTTTCCTAAAAATTTTAAAAACTGTCAAATAGTACAACACCTTTTAACAGCCTTGGTACAGCTGTTAGGACAACTGTCCATTCAAATTTTTACCTCTGATTTTAGTTTTCTTTATTTCATTTTATTTCTGTTCAAGAAACTTCTCAGGTAAGATCTTCCTAATTAATATCCCCAAACTACCCTGCAAATTTTCTAAAATTACCCTTGGTGTAACTAGGGTCGGGTCAATTGGGTTTACTATTAACTCTAGTCAGCCATTTAGGATTTTAAATGACTTAAAGGTGAGACTGATTGACCTATTTCAACTCAAACCTGATTGATTGGGGTTAATTAATCATTTAGGATTCGGATTACCTACTCAGACTTAATTAATTATTTTTACCTTTGGATTTCTTCCTTAAGCCTAACAGTAGCTTTGCATTTCATATTTTACATAACTAAGACTCTCAATTCATTAGGGCAGAGAATGTTCTATGAGGCAATTTCAAGTGAATACCATAGTTTAGGAAAGAGTTTCTCCTAAATGAAAACAAACAGGGTATTCATGACTATAACTGGGAAAACACAAGTGTGAAAAGTTCATAGAGTTCACTCAGAACAGCATACAAAGAAGTTTTATAGGATTTCATGATTACATAACACATCAATAAACAGATAGCATAATGAACATGCTAGCATTACAAATATGGGAATCCATATGACATGATGCAGCAAATAAGCACATTGTAAGGCATGGTTCAATTTAGTTATCTATATACACAAAAATTATCAAAAGTCTTTTGCTAATGAGACGGGTTCAGCTAGGCTTAGATCAAGTGTTATACAGTCTAATTAAGTAGTCGTCAACACAAATCAATTTGTGATACTAGAATAGTCAGAGATTGCTAGGAATATCAATTACTTTAACCAATGAGGACAACAGAAACACAGTAGGCAAATTCAAACTTATTAATATGCCATGTGTAAGAGGAAATCAACAAAGAACACAATGTAAACTTGAAAAATTACAGAACAAGGAGGGCCAGTGTTTACTGGCCTTTTTTTTTTAACCAACAAATAAAGGATTTGTTTAGCCGTTTTAGGAGTCAAACTTAGAACAAAAGAAAAAGAAAGAAATTAGAAATCAATGGTGATGGTGGATTGAAGGGTGAAATCGGAAAAACAGAGGGAGGATCGAATAAGGGTTTTACCTGGGAATTAGGACGAAAATCAACTGCTTGCGGCTAGAATCCCATGTCCATAGGTCATTGTGTTTGACCACTGGACAATAGACGTCCATGGTGAGACTTCGAGAAAGCTTTATGCATGCTCAGATTTGATAGAGCATATGAGAGATTGAGCGGTTTTGTGATTAAACTTGCAAGGTATGGTGTTGAACGAAAAAGGGCATGGAGGAGGAAAAAAGAACTATGTCGGTTAGGGTTTTCAGATTCTCAGATCTGAAATAAATAGAAATCGGGTGGTTTTTGGTGAAAACTAATAGCGGGAGGTTTTTGAGGGTGAAGAGTAGGTTGTGGGGTGAAATTTTGGCGTGGTTTGGTTAAACTTCGCCGCCGGAGGCGATTTCCGGTCGGCGGAGGATGGTGGTTCTGGGCGGCTAGGGTTTGGGTCTTTAGAGAGAAGAGAGAGACACGGACAGGGGTGTGTGTGAGACTTCTGGACATGAGAGGGTAGGNGGGGGGTTGGACAGTTATATAGTATAGGTTTAATTAGTTCCCAGCCGTTAGATCTTAAGAGATCAACGAGTGGGATTAGTCTTAGTCCAAACGGGGTCGTTTTTTGCGAGGGCTGGGGTAGGCCGAGTTGCTGGGGTTATGGGCTGGGTCATTTGGGTAGTATAGAAATAGGTTTTGGGCTTGGGTCATTTGGCCTAGTTCGGTTTTTTAACACTCTAGGCTTAGTTAAACTTAATTAGTTTAATTAAAACGAAACCTAATTAAATTCAAAAAATGTAATAATCAATTTTGACCTTATTTCGTCTAATTATAGGCTAATTAGGAATAAAATAATTAATTTAATACTCCTAATTAAATCTATAGTTTGTCAGATAAAAAATGATTAATTTTAGCAATTAGTTATCAAAACTACGTTACATCAAATAATTATCATTCGTTCGTTATTTAATTCAATTATTTATAAATAAATTCGTAATTCTTTGATAATAAGGATGCACCTAATTATGAAATTTAAAATAATTTTTAAAAATGAATTATGAATATGCAAATGTAAAACAATTCACTATTAATCACTAAAATTCAACAAAATTTGTAAAATTAATTTACTTATCCAATTTTTTAGGAGTATTTAGTAGGTGAAAAATTACATGCTCACAGCCCTCAGAGTGTTCTACGCGATCGCAGCCCTTGCCATGCGATTGCAATTCACAGATCCCTGCTGCACAAAAACCAAAAAAGCAGCAATTCTCTAAGTCCAAAAATGCTTGTTAACCAACCGAAATCAATCCCGAGCCCCTCGGGACGCCAACTAAAATTACCAACACATCATAATTGATTATTCAAACTTAGTTGCACTCTCAAAATACCAAAGCTAAGATCAAAACACCAAATTTACATCGGATTCAAGCCTAAGAACTTTGAAATTTCTAAAATCCTCCAACGATGTCGAAACTATCCAAAACAACTCCGTTTGACCTGAAATTTTGCAAACATATCCAAAATGACATTACAAACCTATTTCAACTTCCGGAATTCCATTCCGACCCTGATAGCCTATTTTCCACTGCCAACCGGAAATCGCCAAGAACTAACTTTCGTCAACTCAAGCCTAATTCTACACCGGACATCACAAGAATATTCTGAACACACTCCTAAGTCCCAAATCACCTAAAGAAGCTATCAGAGCCATAAAATCTGCATTTCGAGGTCATTTCCCAATAAGTCAACTCTCAGTTGACTTTTTCAACTCTAAGGCTATTGTTAAAGACTAAGCGACTAAACTCTCACTACAACCATTCTGATTTCAAGCCTACCAATTTTAATACATCAATAATAGTATAAATAACCTATGACAAGTCACAAACAGTAATTATAATGCAGGTTCTACGTAACGATCGACCGGGTCGTTACAGAACCTTTTCCCAAGTAGGTAGCCAAGGTTGTAGTTTTTTTAGGGTAGCTGATGTTTTAGACGTTAATACCACACAAGAAGATAGGTCACTTTGTGTGGTACCTAATTTTCGATTGATGTCTCTCTAGAAGAATCTGGTTCTTCTTGGTGTTCCAACTCTTACTGTTGCGGAATAATAAAAGTAGTAAAGTAAAAATACAGAGATTTTTACGTGGAAAACATCTGGCTCAAAAGGTGAAAAAAACCACGACCTACTCCTCAGTAGGATTAGCTCAAACTCTTCACTAAAACTCTGAGCCAAACGGATTTACAAAATAAACTCTTTTGTAATCCTAGGACTAACTCTAATCCATTTCTAGTAACTAGCCCCTAACTAATTTCTACAAACTTCAAGTTAACTCTAACTTCAACAATTCGTACCTATTACACTTGCTTCTATGAAAGCTGAAAAGATACAATATTTAATCCCCTACTACAACCAACTAGACTCGAAAGATAAATAGATGGAACTAGTTCTTCTAGCTGGTCTGTAGCCTTTGTGTCGCACAATAATTCTGCTTGCAAAATATCTGGGAATTTTGCTTTCAGATCTTGATTCACTTCTGCACTTGTGCGTTCTTGATTCAAGCAAGATTATTTCAATTATTTATAAAGTCAGTTGTTGAGTTTGTCGCTCAGTCCTTGTACAATTCTACCTGGGAGATAGAGTTCGTATTAAACTCAACTTCCTTCCTTCGTTACACTGCCTTTCTGAATTCAACTTCTATTCTCTTATCAATTTGCAACCTTTTCGCATTAGGAGACACTCTGCTTGTTTATTGATACTTCACAATCGCATTCATCTCCTATGCATATAAGGTTTGTGTGACAATGCGCCAGGTCAAGTATTTATGCTCTGATGAACTTGGTTCAACTGGTCAGACATTTGTCAATCTTCAAAACTATGCAGCAACTTGGGTCAACAAATTCCACCTTTTTGATGATGACAAACTATGTGCTTCTCCCTGTATACAACTCAAACACTTTGTTTGTTTTTTAAGCATTTATCATAGAGAAACCAGGTTCATTAGGTTATAAATATCACTTGAAATATAAAAGCACTTGTCTTCCCCATTTTGGCATCATCGAAAAGTTTCTAAAATGATAAACTCACTAGTGTTGTTAACAATTACTCATGGCTATTGAGGCAACTGTAGGTGTAAACATAATTAATCATCATAAGCAACCAATAAATGTAAGTTATCTAAGAAATTGAGACAAGTCAATAACAAAACAACAAAATTCATTGATTAGGAACGTACATCAACCACCATACAAAAAAACAAAAACAGTCATAACCATGAGCAAAACAAAATAAAAACAACTGAAACTGAACAACTAGTCTAAAGAGGGGCTTTGGTAGCTCTGGACAGCCTAAGGATGGGAAGGTGCAAAGGAGGTTATGGTCTTGGTTTGTAAAAGATAAAGCATCTGATTAAGAATACCCTCGTTCTTTTCCTTATCTTTTGCTAATTCAGCCCTGAGAGCATCCCGCTCAGCTTCAACCTCAATCAAACGAGACTTCAAACGAGGGATTTCCATATCCTTGATATTGCTTTCCTGTACCAGAGTTCTAAATTTGTTGTTGACATGCTGCTTCCTAGATGAACCAGGTTCATCTTTAACATTGACAGTATAATCGCAAGTCAGCAAAGTATCCTTCCCAAAATAGTCCTTGGCAGTAGCCATCTCAGCCCTTTTTAACATGAACATCAAAATGAGCAAGCACAACTGTCAGAATAAAGCCATATGGCATTGCATGTGCTTTTGTTCCATTCAAAACTCTGTCCAAGAGCTGGATGATGAAGGCTGGCCAATTTATCTACTTTCCCTTATACAAACATTCCCTCAAGGTCAGATCCATATAGTTGACTATGTGCCTTCTTTCTTGTCTTGGCATCAAGAATTTGATGACAAACGAGCAACTTGTGTTATGTCTTTATTTCACTTTTGTAGACTGGCCTGAGTTCAATTTCCCTTTCATTGTCACTGAAGAATCTGGTAATATTTATTGCTGAGGTCATCCGATCTAAACTAGACCATCTTTGCCTCGTGTAATCCTTGTAGCCCTCAGCAGAATTTGTAGAATTTCTCCAAGTTCTTTAGCATCAAAGAAGACTTGAATTCCTTTGACTGTGGTAGTGACCCTGCTGTGCTTTACCACTGCATTACCTATGAACTCCACTAGTTCACCTCTATCCAATCTTCATTCAATGTGAAGAACCATGTTCTTTCACCCCTGAACATCCAGTGTGTCCAACAGGTATCTCATCCCAGGTTCCTTGAGATCCTTCACCAACTTTCCTTTCAGAATTGTTCTTTTGCCAAACAAGGTGATTATGTCAGTCACTTCACCAACTTCTCCTCATATTCTCCACTCCACTCTCTATCATCATCTTTCTCAACAACCTTCACTTTCCTTTCCTTGGACCTGGTCCTTTTAACGATTCTTGTAGGTGTGGCAGGCACTGTAGCTGACTTCTTTGAAGAATCCTTAGCCCTTTTTGATTTTGGTGCCTCCACCACAAAAAAAGCAGTCTACTCCTCAAGATGGACCAGGTCCGTCGTATCCTCTTCAATCACAACAGTCTCCACATGCTCTCCTACTTTAGCCTTTCCCTTTGTATCTCTCTTTTTCTTGCTCTCAAGCAAAGCCTTCTCAAACAGTTCTTCTTCCTCTCTCACAGCACTACGTGTAGCACACACCTTAGGGATAGGAGTCTCAGCAATTATAGACGTTTTTCTCTTCTTAGAAGGGACTAGGTTAGTAGCCTTCTTGGACTTCTGATTCCTCCTTTTCTTGGGGTTATAGGACTCCCCCAGTTTCCTCAGCCTTTCAGCCAGTGTCTCATCCCTAGATGAACCAGTTTCATATACTCCTTTCTTTAAGCTTGCTAGACCTGCCGCTGCTTCCTCGACTACACTTCCCCCTAACTTTTGTGACATCTTCTCCAACCTTCTCAGGAATAGGACCACAAATAGTTAATGTAGTACCATCCTCCCCAAATCCCTTTCCCTCAAGAACTTTGCCTTTTTCCAATTTTCTTTTCCTACTAGGCACTTCAACATCCACTACTGACCCGACCAGAACAAACCTGTTCTCAGCATTACTAGACTCAGAAATTGCATCAAGATTACCTTGTTCAGAATTTGATGAACCAGGTGCTTCATCCTCATTGGCTGATTTAAAAGATACTTTATGATTCTGACTTATTATCCTTTTCAGCCTGCAGAATTGCCTTCAAGAATTTTGTACATGACCCAGAAGCCACTGATTTTCTGGCAAGAACCTTTACACGACGACCAGGAGGGGTTGGGTTAGGGTTAGATGTGGGTTCTGGAACAGGAGGGTTTCAGGAATAGGAGGGTTTTCAGGAGTTGAGGTTTTTTTTGAAGATTGAGAACTGTATACCGATGGAGAATTTGAATCTTATTCATAGTTCCCTCCATCATAATCATGATTTTGTGATGAAGAAGAAGACGCAGATGGTGGTGAAGACATGATTATGAGTGTTGTTAGGAAGAAAAGAAAGAGTGATCAGTTTTTGGGTTTGAATACTAATGATCTTGGTTCGACAGTTACTTTTTATGAAGAGGAGAGTAATTATGACCCTTATATAAGATATGTCTATTAATTATACAACGGGTAGAAAATTTATTTAAGTGGAATTCTAATAGTTGTAGGAGTGTCATTGATTTGACGGTTAAGAGTTCCCTGTTTCTAGGCTAATTGAGTACTGATGTGACTTCTTGGAACGGGTTCATATAGGGATTAGTACAAAGACTTTGAAATGAACCAAATATAGATAGAATCCTGCTCATGTGTGACTGTAATTAGTTCAATAATTTTATGGAGATGAGCACGTACCTTGTCAGTCAGATGAACCAGGTTCATTGTGTTAAAGTCCTTAATTTGCCTCAATTTACAAAGATAGAGAAACATCATTAGCAACCAAAGAATCATATTAATACATGGCAAGAGAGTATAACAGTAAAAGTCATGATGTTGAGCAATGATTAGACTGGTTGATTATCTATGTTAGTGTTTCTAGCAAAAAAAAATATTTTTTTTTCATTTTTTTCAATATAATATTTTTTTCTTTCAATCAGGTGATTTTAATCATCCCTAATTCAAGCATGTTTCTCTCAAAATTCTCCCTACTCAGTGCTTTAGTAAAGATATCTGCAATTTGTTGATCAGTAGCACAAAATTCAATTGAGATCATTGCTTTTTCATAGTTATCCCGCAGGAAATGGTGCCTAAAATCTATGTGCTTAGTTCTCTTATGATGAACCAGGTTCGTCGTCATACAAATGGCACTAGTGTTATCACAGAAAATAGGAATGCATCCCACATCTATACCAAAGTCCATGAGTTGTTGCTTGATCCATAGCAACTGAGCACAACAGGAGACTGCAGCCACATATTCAGCCTCAGCAGTAGACAAGGCTACTGAATTTTGTTTCTTGGTAGCCCAAGACACAAGGCATGAGCCCAGAAAGTGAGCCATACCTGAAGTACTTTTCCTGTCAACCAGGAAACCTGCATAATGAGCATTAGCATATCCTACAAGGTTGAAATTACTACCTTTAGGATACCAAAGGCACAAATTAGTGGTGCCTTTCAAATATCTCAAAATTCTCTTCACTGCAGTGAGGTGGGACTCCTTTGGATTTGCCTGAAACCTAGCACACAATCCCACACTGAACACAATATCAGGTCTGTTAGCAGTGAGATATAATAGAGACCCAATCTCCCTCTGTATATCTTCTGATCAATGGATGAACCAGGTTCATCTACATCCAGTTTTGTAGTTGTGGATATGGGAGTGTCTATTTCCTTTGAGTCTTCCATTTTAAACTTCTTGAGCAATTATACTTTTGTTGGTGGATAATTGTTCTATTTGAGGTTTGCTTGATTTTTAGGACTAAGAAGAAGTTTAGCTCACCCATCATACTCATCTCAAACTCACTCCCCATAAGCATAGGAAATTCCTTGCTCAATTTTTCAGAAGTCGCCCAAAATATAATATCATCCACGTATATTTGCACAACCAGGAGATACTTATCATTTTCCCTTAAGAACAAGGTACTGTCAATTTTTCCTCGTTTGTACCCATGTTCTAGCAGGAATTTTGATAATCTTTCGTACCATGCTCTTGGTGCTTGTTTGAGATCATACAGAGCCTTGTCGAGTTTGTATACGTGGTCAGGTGACTCCTTTCTTTCAAAAACTGGAGGCTGCTTGACAAATACATCTTCCTTCAGATAGCCATTGAGAAAGGCACTCTTAACATCCATCTGATGAAGAGTGAATTCCATGTGTGCAGCAAATGCTATAAGAAGCCTGATTGCCTCCAGTCTTTCAACAGGGGAAAAGGTCTTATCATAGTCAATTCCCTCTTCTTAACAATACCCTTGAACAACTAGTCTTGCCTTATTCCTTGTAACAGTTCCATCCTCATCGAGCTTGTTTCTGAAGACCCACTTGGTGCCAATCACTGATATGTCTAGTTGCCTGGGTACCAAGTGCCATATCTAACTTCTTTCAAACTGATTCAGCTCTTCTTGCATGACATTTACCCAATCAGCATCTTGTAGGGCTTCCCCAATGTTCTTTGGTTCGATCATGGATAGAAAGGCATCAAACGCACATAGATTTTTCAAGGATGATCTTGTTTTGATTCCAGATGTCAAATCTGTTATGATGTTCTCAAGAGGGTGAGAACTCTTATATCTATGTGGTTTTAGTACCAGCTATTCATTCCTGGACAATTCGATGGTGTCTTGTTGCTGTGGAGCAGGATCAGGGCCAGGTTGCATATGTTGAATTCCCCCATCATGTTGATTGGGGTAGTTGAACCTAGTCCATCACTTGTTCCATCTTCCATGTTTGCTTCAATGTGACAAGTGCTTTTATATTTCAAGTGATATTTATAACCTAATGAACCTGGTTTCGCTATGATAAATGCTTAAAAAACAAACAAAGTGTTTGAGTTGCATACAAAGAGAAACACAGAGTTTGTCATCATCAAAAAGGGGAAATTTGTTGACCCAAGTCACTGCATAGTTTTGAAGATTGACAAATGTCTGACCAGTTGAACCTGGTCCATCACCTGTTCCATCTTCCATGTTTGCTTCAATGTGATCACTGCTTCTCACCAGTCCAAGATCCTCATCTTCTGGTTCCTGTCTCTCAGCAAGAGTGTTAGTTTAATCAAAGACAACATGTAAACTTTCTTCTACACACATAGTTCTTTTATTATACACTTTATAAGCTTTTCTATGTGATGAATATCCCAAGAATACTCCCTCATCACTTCTGGGGTCAAATTTTCCTAGGGAATCTTTTCTATTATTATGCACAAAAAATTTGCATCCAACAACCCTAAAGTGGGATATATTGAGCTTTCTCACTTTAAGTAATTCATAAGTATTTTTCTCTACCAGAGGTCTGGTCATGCATCTATTGATTATATAACAAGCAGTGTTTATTGCTTCAGCCCAGAATTTGTGAGGTAGTTTGGTAGATAGAAGCATGGTTCTTGACATGTCTTCAAGAGTTCTGTTTTTCCTTTCAACAACCCCATTTTTTTGTGGGGTTATAGCAGCAGAAAAGTTATGATTGACACTATGTTCATCACAAAACTCATCAAACTTAGCATTCTCAATTCAGTCACATGGTCAGATCTTATTGATGCTAGTTGATGTCCTAATTACTTTTAGGTTTTCTTGAAAAATGGGGTGAACATATCAAATGCTTCATCCTTAGATGCCAGGAATAAGGTACAAGTGAACCTTGAATAATCATCAACTAGCACCATCACATATCTCTTACCACCTCTACTCAGAGTTCTCATAGGACCACACAGATCCATATGAACCAGTTCCAACGTCCTGGTGGTATTGACTATTTTCTTACATTTGAAAGAGGACCTTACCTGCTTCCCCCTGGCACATGCCTCACAAACTTTGTCCTCCTTGAACTTAATATTAGGAAGTCCTACCACTAAGTCCTTAGTGACTAGTTTATTAAGCTGAGTCAGACTCGCATGGCCAAGTCGTTTGTGCCATAGGAGGGGATCACTGTCCAACACACTTAGGCAAGTGAGTTCATTTTTATACAGTGTGGACAAGTCTATAACATATATGTTATTCATTCTTTTTCCTTACAAAACAATCTTGTCGGTAAGCAGATTAATCACAAAACATTTTGTGGAAGTAAAAGCAACCAGGTTACCTCTGTCACACAGTTGTGATACACTGATCAGGCTATATTTCAAGCCATCTATTATATACACATGTTCAATGGATCGTGTGTCATCCTTACCTACCTTACCAACCCCAATAATTTCACCTTTCTTTCCGTTTCCAAAGGAGACATTTTCTTCTTTGAGACTTTCAAGTGAAAGGAATTGTTCCATGTTCCCAGTCATATGCTTTGAGAAGCTACTATCCAAATACCAAATTTGGTTGCCTCCTCTCACTTGAACCTACAAAAGAATCAGGGGTTAGTTTTAATAACCCAAACTAATTTGGGTCCTTTTCTATGAGAGAATGGATGAATCAAATTTTTTCTGGCCCAATTTGGTAGCCAGTTTTTCCCTTTTACAAACCTCTCATTTTTTCGACTGGCCTGCTCTTTTGCAGTACACTCATATTTGTAGTGCCCAGTCTTACCACAATGGGTACAGATTTTATTCTCAGGGAGAGTGAGATTCTTTCTTTTGGGATCCCACTTGGGCAATTGACTTCCAAAGCCAATCTCTCTCCGGTTGCTACTATGATTCTCTTGAAGCCATATCTGGGCATCAGAGGATTTATTCCATTTACAAGTTCGATCTAATTCATATTTGACTTTGCCAAGTTCTTCATTAAGATTTCTCATCTGTTCATCATTGGCATACAACTTATCTTTTAGTTTTCCCACGTTTTCTTCTAACATAATATATGAATAATCAACAACCTTTTTACTGGATCCTAGCTTTAGCTTTAAGTTTTCAGATTTTAGTTCTAGAATCTCGGTTTCAGGTGGATGAACCTGGTTCAACAAGACAGTGTTTTTCTTTTCAGATTCACTGACTCTGATTTCCAGGTTTATGAACTTTGCTTTTATCATTGCACATTCTTTAGAAAGTTTATCCTTCTCTTTGGTTGTTTCCTCAGAATCATCCATGAAATCAAGTAGCAACTCAGAGAGTTTTTCCTTAGATAGGAACTTTACTTTGTTTTTAAGATGGAGATACTTACCTCTAGTTCTTCATATGATTCTTCATCAGATTCTCCAATTTCCATGAGCGCCTGATCTTCAGTCTCCCCGTCTTCTGATTCCTCATCTGAACATTCCCCTCAAGCAGCAAACATAGCCTTTGTTGTGATTTTCTTGGGTTGGACCTGTTCCTTCTTTCAAATCTCTCTATTTTCCATTCTACTTCACACTGAGGACAGTTTTTGATGAGATGGCCAGTCTTACCACAATTGTAGCATCACTCGTTGGTTGGCCTTTATGGAGCTTTTGCTTTGTTGTAGTTTCCTCCTCTAGGGAGGCCTTTCTTCCTCATGAGAAAATTTCTGAATTCTTTGGGGATCATGGCCATCTCATCATCCTCTAGATCTTCTCCCTCAGTGATTCTTACTGCTAGACTCCTCTCCTTCTTTGGATCATCCATCTTCATTTTCTGCCTTCTGAGTTCATAGGCAATGAGGTTTCCAATCAGCTCATCCAATCTCAGGGTTGCCATATTTTTTGATTCCTGGATAGCAGTGATTTTTCTTTCTCAGTAAATAAGCAAGACCCTTGTCAGGATCTTCTCAACCCTGTCCTCTTCAAGAATGACTCTTCTAAGAGACTTCAGTTCATTAGTCAAGGTTGTGAACCTCGTGTACATCTCTTGGATAGTCACTCCTTCTTTTATAGTGAAGTTTTACTGAGAGTATAGTAGAGTGCCTCTTGAACTTTTTATCTGAGGAGTTCCTTCATGGACTACTTTCAAGGTATCCCAGATCTCTTTGGCAGTGGTGCAGCTTTGAATTCTGATGTACTCGTCTGGACCTAGTCCACACACTAGCCACTTTTTGGCCTTCGCATTCTTCTCCCATTTCTTCAGATCCTCAGCAGTGCAGTCAGCTCTAGTCTTTGGTAAATCTATACCTTCAGTAGTCTTCATCATGGTAGCTAGAGGACCATCAGTGACTATTTCCCAGAGTTCATAGTCTTCTCCAATCAGGTGGTTCTTCATCCTATTTTTCCACCAAGAGTAATAATGGCCATTGAAGAGTGGTGGTCTTGCAGTTGATTGACCCTCCAAGTTTCCAGGTGGTGTACTCATCTTGATCTTCTCCAAGGGTTTAGCCTTTCAAGGATAACCTGCTCTGATACCAATTGATGTTTTAGACGTTAATACCACACAAGAAGATAGGTTACTTTGTGGGTACCAATTTTCGAGTGTTGTCTCTCTAGAAGAACATGATTCTTCTTGGTGTTCCAACTTCTACTGTTGCGAAATAATAAAAGCAGTAAAGTAAAAACACAGAGATTTTTACGTGGAAAACACCTAGCTCAAAAGGTGAAAAAAACCATGACCTACTCCTCAGTAGGATTTGCTCAAACTCTTCACTAAAACTCTGAGCCAAACAAACTTACAAAATAAACTCTTTTGTAATCCTAGGACTAACTCTAATCCCTTTGTAATAACTAGCCCCTAACTAATTTCTACAAGCTTCAAGTTAACTCTAACTTGAACAATTCGTACCTATTACACTTGCTTCTATGAAAGCTGAAAAGATACAATATTAAATCCCCTACTACAACCAACTAGACTCGAAAGACAAATAGATGGAACTGGTTCTTCTAGCTGGTTTGTAGCCTTTGTGTCGCACAATAATTCTACTTGCAAAATATCTGGGAATTTTGCTTTCAGATCTTGATTCACTTCTGCACTTGTGCGTTCTTGATTCAAGCAAGAATACTTCAATTATTTATAAAATCAGTTATTGAGTTTGTCGTTCAGTCCTTGTACAGTTCTACCTGGGAGAACGAGTTCGTATTAAACTCAACTTCTTCCTTCGTTACACTGCCCTTGCAGAATTCAACTTCTATTCTCTTATCAATTTGCAACCTTTTCGCATTAGAAGAAACTCTCCTTGTTCATTGATACTTCACAATCGCATTCATCTCCTATGCATATAAGGTTTGTGTGCCACCGCGCCAGGTCACGTATTTGTGCTCTGATGGACCTGGTTCAACTGGTCAGACATTTGTCAATCTTCAAAACTATGTAGTGACTTGGGTCAACAGTAGCCTTTAGAACCGATTGGGAAAATTTTTCTTTTTCGAAGGCCTAGTTTTTGTTATGGTCTTCAGACGTCTCCGAGCCGTGTTAATTTGCAGTAGCCTTGTAGTTCGGGAGCTGCCCGTTGGCCTTGTTTTCTGGAGCTATACGCACTTGCCCCAAGATAACAGTACCCAAGTGGGGTGGCCGTGGTCTTTAAAAATTGGGGGGTTTCCTAATAGGTCCTATGCCCTCGAGACCTGGTGACTTGGGTTGTTCGAGTTTTTCGGATGGCAGTCCCCAAGTGAGTGAGTGGTAGTTCTTATTCCGTTTATGGATTTCCCTAGGGCTCGTTATTTTCAGGAGATCGAAAGTACGGAACTCTTTAAGGGATGTAAAAAGGAATTTTTTTTAAAACATAAGATGATTGAAAGGAAAGTACTTCTCTTTATTCTTGTGCAAAACAGCCATACATGCGTACATATTTAATGATAGGGCTCGAGAAATCTATGTGGGCACAGTTTATTTGACCATTTGGCCCTTAGAATAAATCCTATCTATCGAGTCCCTTCCTTTACGAAGTAATTTCCTCGCTAGAGTTGATATCTGGAGGTAATGCATATTTGATGGGTAACCCCCCCCCCCAGTTTCGAGGTTGATTGTAGAGGAACCTGGGATATTGTTGAATTGATCTCAGATGGCAATTCATAATCGGGCTTGATTCTAAGTCATCACGATACATTGTTGCCTAGTTAAAAACCTTGCCAAAAAACCCATTTGGGACAAAACCTGTCTAAGGAAAAATGAGTGCAACACGTGCTTTTAGACCTAAAGACTTTGTGCCGCTTCTTGTTGATCACCTGCAAGTGTTAGTCAGAAATAGAAAATAAATGAAATGGGGTCGTACCTTGGCAGTAATAATGTTTTAGGTGAGATATATTCCAATTGCTCGATAGTTGTTCTCCGTTCATCATTCCAGACTTGTAGGACCCATTCCCGACGACCTCAAGAATCTGGACCGATCCTTCCCAGTTTGGACCCAATTTCCCTTTGTTCGGATTTCGGGTGTTAGGGTGACTTTACTTAGAACTAAGTCCCCGACATTAAAGTATCGAAGGTTGTCTCTTCGATTGTAGCACCTCTCGATTCATTATTTTTGGGTAGCCAACCGAACAAGGGCGGCTTCACGCCTTTCATCCAATAGCTCCAAGCTTGTACTCATGGCCTCGTCATTTGAATCCCTTGTTTCATATCGCTATCTTATACTTGGATCCTCGATTTCGACAAAAATTAGGGATTCGGCGCCATAAACCAATAAGAATGGAGTAGCCCCAGTATTGGTCTTCGCAGTTGTGCAGTATGCCCAAAGGACTTCGAGTAGGATCTCCTTCCATTTCCCTTTTGCATGGGTTAACCTCTTCTTAAGGTTTTGGATGATGGTTTGTTGGCCGATTCAGCTTGCCGTTTCTGCTAGGATGATGAGGTGTCGATAAGATTCTTTTGATCTTATGATTGGTCACTTTGTTGCCGATGAATTGTTTCTTGTTGTCATGCACAATTTTGGATGGCATCCTGAACCGACATATGATGCGGTCCCAAATGAAGTCGATGACTTCCTTCTTCCTAACCTTCTCGTCTGCCTGTGCTTCAACCCACTTAGAAAAATAATATGTCATAAATAAGATAAATTGATCTTTACCTAGTGCCCATGGAAGTGGGCCAACGATGTGTATTCTCCACTTCACGAATGGCCATGGCGACAATACTAAATGCAGAAGTTCCCCGGGTTGATGAATCATCGGTTGATGTCTTTGGCATTTGTCACATTTTCTAACAAACTCCTTCGCATCTTTTTCCATGTCGATCCAGTAATAGCCGGCTCTGATTACCTTTTGAACCAATGATTCGGCGCATGAATGATTTCCACAAGTACCTTCGTGAACTTCCATCAAAACATACTCGATATCTCCTGATCCCAGACATATGGCTAGTGGGCCATCGAACATTCTTCTTAAAAATGTTCCATCTTCGGACAAGGTGAATCAGGCTACCTTTTTGCGCAGGGCCCTCAATTATTTTGGATCCGAGGGAAGTTTCCCGGTCTTCAAATATTCTACATATTTATTTCTCCTATCCTAGATTAAGCTCGTGGAATTTATCTTGTCGTGACCTTCTTCGACTAGCGACCTCATCAATTGCACAACGGCCCCTGAGTTAAGCTCGTCGTCCTCGACTGATGACCCTATGTTTGCAAGGGCATCGATCTCACTATTTTGATCTCGAGGTACGTGCTGCAAAGTACATTCTTTAAATCGATGTAAAGTTACTTGTAACTTATCTAGGTACCTTTGCATTCGTTCTTCTCTGACTTCGAGCGTTCGGTTAACCTGATTTACCACAAGGAGGGAGTCACACTTGGCTTCGATCACCTCCTCCCCCAAACTTTTGGAAAGTTCGAGACCTGTAATCATGGCCTCATTTTCGGCCTCGTTGTTAGTCAATTTCATAGTTCTGATATATTGTCTAACCACGTTGCATGTGGGTGGCTTTAGTACGATGCCAAGCCCAGACCCCTTTGTGTTCGATTCACCATCCGAAAAGAGGGTCTAGATTCCCGAGGACATCCCCGAGTTTACCAAAAACTCTCTTTCAACCTCGGGTATTAGGGCTGGCGTGAAGTCAGCCAAAATTTGAGACTTAATGGCTGTCCGGGATCGATATTCAATATCGTAACCGCTAATTTCTACGACCCATTTAGCCAATCGCCCTGAAAGTTTGAGTTTATGCATTATATTTTGTAATGGGTAAGTTTTCACAACACATATAGGTAGCATCGAAAGTACGGTTTCAGTTTCCTAAAGGCGCTTAATAAAGCGAGTGCCAAATTTTCTAGGTGAGGATATCTAGTTTCGGCCTCACCCAAGGTACGGATAACATAATAAATCGGAAATTTCATACCTTGTTCTTCTCAAACTAGGACTCCACTTACCGCTATCTTTGATACTGCCAGATATAAGTACAGTTATTCGTCTTCCCTCGGCGTGTGAAGCAGCGGATGGCTCGACAAATATCGTTTATATTCTTCCAAGGCCCGTTGTCATTACGGAGTCCATGTGAAGTTATTTTTCTTCTTCATCAACGAGAAAAATCGACGACTCTTATCGGAGGACCTCGAGATGAATCAGCCCAGGGTGGCTATGCGCCCGGTTAGCCACTGCACGGCCTTCATGTTGTCTACTACCGTGATATCCTCGATAGCTTTGAACTTTTCGGGGTTGAACTCAATTCCTCGGTTGGATACCATGAATCCGAGAAATTTACCTGACCTGACACTGAACGCGCATTTTTCCGGATTCAACTTCATGTTGTAGTTCCTCAATATACTGAAGGTTTCCTACAAATGCTTCAAATGATCCTCTACTCTCAAGGACATAACTAACATATCAGCAATTTAAACTTCCATTGATTTCCCTATTTGTTCTTCGAACATCTGGTTTACTAGGCGTTGGTAAGTGGCACCAGCATTTTTAATCCAAATGGCATTACGTTATAGCAGTATGTGCCATACTTAGTGATGAACGAGGTCTTTTCCTAATCATCCAGGTTCATTTGTATTTGGTTGTCCCCGGAATAGGCATCGAGAAAACTGAGGATCTCGTGGTCGTTCATGGCATCGATCATGTGATCGATGTTAGGCAAAGGAAAAGATAGGGCATGCTTTATTTAAATCCTTCTAATCCACATTCATTCTTAGTTTGTTCCCTTCTTAGAGACTACTACTATGTTTGCTATCCATTCGGGGTATTTGACTTCCCGGATGGACCATATTTTAAGAAGCTTAGTTACCTCGTCTGTGATGAAGGCATGCTTGATCTCAGTCTGGGGTCTCCTTTTCTGCTTCACCATATGGAATTTTAGGTCCAAGCTCAGTTTATGGGTGATGATCTCCGGTGGGATCCCTGTCATGTCGAGATGGGACCAAGCAAAACAATACATGTTAGCTGTAAGAAATTGAATGAGTTTTTTCTTGAGCTCGGTAGTTAACCTCGTGCCCAGGTATATCTTTCGATCGGGAAGTTGTTCGATCAGTATGACCTGCTCCAGCTCTTCGACCGTTTATTTGGTAGCCTCAGAATCACCGGGGACTATGAAAGACCGAGGAACCCCATAGTCATCGTCTTCGTCAGTCCCCTTCTCATCTAGTTGGGTCGAAGCCGGCGTCTGTGATTGCTATTTGGCTTCCTGTTTTTCTTTTGAACCTGACTCTTTGTTGATGAGAGTGTTGATGTTGGGATCACTTCGTCAACATCAAACATTTCCTTCGCGTCAGGCTGCTCTCCGTAGATTGTTTTGATCCCCTCAGGTGTTGGGAATTTTAACACCTGGTGAAGGGTCGAGGGCACAACTCTCATGTTGTGGATCCATGGTCTCCTGAATAGGGCGTTATATCTCATATCCCCTTCGATCACATAAAAATTGGTTTCCTGGATGGTCCCGGTACTGGCAACATTATTTCCCCCTTAGTAGTTTCACAAGCCATGTTGAATCCGTTTAGCACTCGGGTTGCGGGCACGATTTGGTCCTGTAGGCTGAGCTGCTCTACGACCCCTGATCGAATGATGTTGGCCGAACTACATGGATAAATTAACACACGTTTAACTCGAGTTTTATTCATGAGTACAAATATTACCAGTGCATCATTATGGGGCTGCATGATTCCTTCTGCATCCTTGTCGTTGAAAGAAAAGGTTCCTTCTGGTACGTAGTCCTGAGTTCGTTTCTCCCTCGTCATCGACACCTTGGTGCGTTTTAACATCATTCCTTAGGTAAAATCGACCCCTTGATAATCATATGAATGACGTGTTGAGGTTCTTCTTGCTCGTTTTGTTTGTTGGAATCCCTGTTTCTGAGATGATTCTTGGCTCGATTACTTAGAAACTCCCGAAGGTGCCCGTCGTTGAATAACCGGGCTACTTCTTCTCTAAACTGTCGACAACCTTCCATTTTGTGGCCATGGGTGCCATGATATCTGCAAATTTGGTCGAGATTTCTCTGGGCTGGATCGGTCTGCAAAGGTCGAGGTCGTTTAGTACCTTTGATGCATCTGATAGCTGATACGCTGGTGGTTATGTCAACATTAAAGTTATATTCTGATAATCATGGTTCTTCTTTAGGTATGATAGGCCTGTCGAAGCCATTCTTGCTCATAAGCCCTCGAGAGGTCTAGCCTTGGATATTCTTCCTTTCATTTCGTATAGGATTTTGTCCAGATCCGCTGCTCCTATGATCTCCATTATACGAGTGGTAATGATCCCTGTTTAACCTCAGTTCTTGATCAATGTCCCTTTTGATTCTATCAACGGGCCTGATAGGATAAACAGACCCGGAAGGAGCCCCAAGCTGGTCGTCTTCGACCCTGATCTTTAATTGATACCGATTATGCACATCGGCCAAAGTAATATCCGGGCAACCTATCAAATTCTGCTTCAACTGCTGCAAAACCATTGAGCTTTGGAATCAAGACACGAACTCTCTAAGCATTTCGTTGTCCTTCTATCGTACCTTCAAAAGGTTCGACATCCTCGTTTCTATCAAATGCTGCTTCAACTGCTGCGAAACCATTGAGCTTTGGAATCAAGACACGGACTCTCTAAGCATTTTGTTGTCCTTCTATCGTACCTTCAAAATGTTCGACTTCCTTGCTTTGACCTTGATGGCCCCAGCACGCGCTTTACAAGAGAATCTACAAGCATAGAAAAAATTAATAGAATTAGGTGACAAATTGTGGTACCATATCATATCTCCCTTTGACTGGGTCTCCCTGAATTTCTTTAGCAAGACATATTCGATCTCTTCATCCTCTAGATCATTCCCTTTAATAGCACATGTGTAAGAGGTGACATGCTCGTTTGGTTCAGTCATTCCATTGTATTTAGGAATCTCGGGCATGCAGAACTTCTTGGGAATCAGTTTGGGTGTCGCGCTCGGGGGGAAGGGTTTTTGCACGAACTTTTTGGAATCCAGACCCTTCAATATTAGTGGTGCCCCCAGGATTTCATCTGATCATGCACCTGTTCACCAAGTAGCAGGCATTATTTATGGCTTCTACCCAGATGTTTTTGGCTATCCCACTATCAGTAAGCATTGTTCTGGCCATATCTTCAAGGGTTCTATTCTTCCTTTCTACAACTCCATTTTGCTGTGGAGTTCTTGGAGATGAGAAGTTGTGGGTGATGCCTTTTTCGCTGCAGAATTCATCAAACTTGGCATTGTCAAACTCTGTTCCATGATCGGATCTAATGCAATCCACTTTTTATTCCATCTTCACTTGGATTTTCTTCACAAAGGCTACAAACACTTCGAAGGTCTCATCCTTTGTGTTGAGAAACAGTGTCCAAGTGAATCTTGAGTAGTCATCAACTATCACAAAAATATATCTTTTTCCTCCCCTGCTTGGCACTCTCATAGGGCCACATAGATCCATATGAAGAAGTTCAAGTGGCTTTGATGTGCTGACATCCTTCTTTGGCTTGAATGAGGATTTCACATGCTTTCCTCTAGCACATGTATCACACACTTTGTGCTCTTTGAATTTTGAATTTGGCAAGCCACGAACCAGGTCCTTCTGTATCAGTTTATTCAGAAGAGAGAAGCTTGCATGTCCTAGCCTTCTGTGTCATAATTCTACATCATCATCAGCTGCTTTCAGGCACCTCATATCACCACTCTGTAGGGACTCGAAATTAGCAACGTAGATGTTCTTGTATCTTTTGGCCACTAGTACCACGTCCCCAGTTACCAGATTAGTAATTGTGTATATCTTTGACAAAAACTCCACTTTGTTTCCTTTATCACAAATTTTAGAAACACTCAAGAGACCGTATTTCATACCATTGACATAGTACACATTCTCAATTGAGTATGAGCGAGACTTTCCAATTTTCTAATTCCGAGAATGTACCCCTTTTTCCCATTTCCAATGTACATTCCCTCCTTGTAGGGCTTTTAGTGAAAGGAAGTCCATGGTATTTCCATTCATATGCTTAGAGCATCCACTGTCCATGATCCATTATTGACTGCTTCCTCTCACTATTCCCTGCCCAAGGAAATCAGGGGTTAGATTTAGGACCCAAACAAGTTTGGGTCCTTGTAATGAGAAAAGGGATGAATAAGAGATCTTATAGTCCATGAAGCTAACATACGTTTTTTGTGGGTGGCACCTAGTTCTCTTCCAGTAGTCATTTTTTTAGCAAAAACTTTGTTTTTCTGAACAGACTGGACTCTGGCTTGGCAATTTTCCTTGAAATGCCCATTCTTCCAACAGTGGGTACAAAGCTAGTTATCAGGTATAGTGACGTACTTGCTATGAGGGTTATAGGGAACTTTCTCCCTTTGAAACCCTATTCCCTGTCCGTTTCCACCATTATTAAAGTACATGGCAGTAATAGCATCTGAGGACCAGGTCCACTTAAGTGATTTTTCAAGATCACTTTTTACTTTTTCCAAATCTACTTGAAGCTGTCTATTTTTCTCAAGATCAGCACACAAACTAGTTTTCACAATATTCAGCTCATTTTCAAGTTTAATGTATGCCTCACTAGAAACTTCCTTTCCTTTTTCAAAATTTCCAAGCCTAGATTCAGATTTAAGTCCCTCAACTGTTTCCTCTAGGTCTCTGATCACCACTAAAAGATCATCTCTTTCTTGCTCAGTAATGAAAACCTTCTCCACTAAGGTATTCTTTTCTTTACTAAAGTTCTCTATGGTTTCTTTCAAGTCAACTAAACTACCATCAGATCATCTCTTTCATGTTCTACACTAGAAATATTTTCTGTTAGAACCTCCTTTTCATTTTTCAGATATTCTATGGTTTCCTTCAAGTCAACTACACAAACCATAGATTCATCTCTAGTCTGCTCAGCATATCCTAACTCTATGGTCAAGGCATCATTATCACTCACAATACTATGATATGCACCAATCAATACATTAGCTAATGACATGAGTTTCTTAGGAGAATAGGATTTCAGGTTCCTCTGAACATCCCTAAAATTTACCTCATTATTGTCATCATCTTCATACATCGTCTGAGTAAGCCATCAAAGCAAATATTGAATCACATTCATTTGCATCACTTTCAACTGCCATCATGGAACTATCACCTACATCATTTTCTTCTTCTGATTCACTGGAGGAGTCTCCCCATGTTGCAAGAGATTGTTTCACAACATTGTCAGCTGCGTTTTTCCTTTGAAGCGTTTGTCAGGAACCGGGTTCCTCTTGGTTGCTTTATCAGAGTTGTTCTTGAAATGTTCTTGTTTCATAAGAGGGAAATCCTTGATGAAATGCCTGGGCTTTCCACACTTATGACATATGTCATAATTCTTTGGTTGTTGGAACTATCTCTCTTTGGTATACCTCCATTCCTTCGAACCATTTTCTGAAACCTTCTGGTAAGGTATGCCGTATCGCTATCCTCCTCACCCGAATCACTATTTTCATCTTTAAGTACCAGGTTCTTCTCCTTCGTTGGTTCTCTTCTTTCACCGTCTTTCTTTCTCTTCATCTCATATGTCTTCAGATTCCCAACCAGCTCGTCCATAGTCAGTGTTTGCAGATCCTTGGTTTCAGTAATAGCGTTCACCTTATTCTTCCAAGAGCTGGGTAAAACACTAAGAACTTTCCTCACGATCTTGTTCCTAGAAATAATTTCACCAAGAGAGTGTAGCTCATTTATGATGGAGGTGAATCTAGTATGCATGTCTTGAATGGATTCATCATCCTTCATTTTAAAGAGCTCATACTCAGTGGTGAGCATGTTGATCTTGGACTGCTTTACTTGTGTGGTTCCCTCATGTGCTGTTTGTAGAGCTTCCCATATCTCCTTGGCGGATTGACATGCTGAGATCCTATTATATTCATCAGATCCTATGCCGCACACTAAAATATTTTTGGCGCCAAAGTTCTTCTCTAAAGCTTTCCTATCAGCGTCATTGTACTCTTTCCTAGTTTTTGGCATCGTTGCAGCTGGTTCTCCTACCTTTTTTGTTGGGATGTATGGACTATCATAAATAACATCCCATAACTCAGAGTCTTCTGCCATTATGAAGTCATTCATTCGAGTCTTCCACCATCCATAATATTGGCTGTTGAATCTTGGGGGCCTGTAAGTTGATTGTCCTTCCTTGAAGTTTTGTGGAGCATCCCTGGTGAGGATCCTCTCTAGGTGTTAACCTTTTAGAAATAACCTACTCTGATACCAATTGATAGAATGTATGAGTCCACCAAACTGTATAGATGCCTGGTCCTATACCAGTTTCCACATAAATAGCTAATGAGACAGTAAGTAAATAATACAGGAGATTTTACTTGTTAAAATCCCTGCTCAAAGGAATAAAAAAGCACGACCTATACTAGTAGGATTTCAACTTCACTAGTTGAGAAATCTTTAGATTACAACCTATTGTAACCTAGGAATTAATCTCTTAATCCCGCACTAACTTGTAATAAACCCATTACAAGCCACATTGCAATACACCCATTACAATGACTTCAACTCATGACTAACTCTAGTCACGACACAAACTCTAAGGATTTATGGTTTTTGGAGGTTCCTAGTTAAAGCTTACAAATAAGCAAATTAGAAATTACAATGAAGAACAAATACAAGATACAACTCAACTAAGGATATACAAAAGACTTGTTGTAGGAACTGGTCCGTAGTAGTGTTGTACTTTGTTCTTGATGCACTTGTGACTTCAATTCTTGATAATCAAATCTTGAGTGCTTGAGTGATAAGTGTTAAAGTGATGTTTTGTTCTAATGTTTCTTGTTAATATCCATTGGATGACATTACTTAGATGATGTAAACACTTGGTTGGTACAAAGCTCTTCCCAATGGAAAGTGATTGTTGCACTATTTCTGCACTGTAGGATGAGCAGTGCAGACAGTCACTTTCCAGCTGTAGAGTTGACTTTATACTATTGTCAGGGAAAC
The DNA here is from genome assembly GCA_005239505.1 of Nicotiana paniculata. Lineage (NCBI taxonomy): Eukaryota > Viridiplantae > Streptophyta > Magnoliopsida > Solanales > Solanaceae > Nicotiana > Nicotiana paniculata. The sequence continues at coordinate 94,371 of ML367279.1, read as the reverse complement.
CCCAAGGGATCAGGTCCCTGAAGTGATTCTTTTTTTTATGAAGTCATACAACTCACATTAAGTCCATTGATGGAGCAATATTCCAAGTGTGCATCAGGTCCTTTATCTGGTTCTTGACAATAAGTTTGTTAGATCATCAAAACATATCTAGGATACTTTAAACCCATCAGTAATAGAAAAAGTAGTTAAGAGCTAATGGTTTTTTGCAAACTTCCTTTGCAATAGTGCTTTTATTATCATTGTTGATTTGTTGCTACAGGAGGAAGACGAGGATGAAGAAGAATAATGAGGTTGATGATGATTAGGAGGAGGAAGAGGCCATTTGAAGGTATTTTAACTTCCAGTCCAAAATTAAATCTTCAAAGTTATTTCATCCTGGATCCATCCTAAACCAAAGAGCGGGACTTAGAAGGGCTCAAGGGCATAGAGAACCCCTTTTGGAAATTAATTAGGAAATGACAACAAAATGAATAGTAATTGTTTGGTGCTAAGAATCAATTATCATTCTTGTTTCTCTCTTTCGGGTGAGGAATATAATTAACAGAGAATGTAGAATTACGTCAAACAAAGTAAATGAAAGAACTTAATATAGCGAAATAATGAGTATTACTCTAAGCTAAGACATACAGAATTGGAATTTTATATGCACCTGTAGTGTTCTGATACTGAAATATCATGAGCTATAGAATTCTGAGGCCACATATTTGTTGGGAAACTGGACGCCAATTTATCCCAAGTTGAAGAAAAAGTAAAGAGAAGTTGGAGACCACGTCTAATTTACTTAAGAATTTTAACTTCTATAGTCCGAATTTTACACTATCATATCACTTAAAAGATAACTATAAGTAACCATTCATCCTTTTCATCTGTCACTATCATGTCAATGTAGCTTCTCTTGGTTGCTTCTTCTTTTTGTATTAGTACTTTAATGAAGAAAAGTAAAATCAAAACATGACAAAGAAACAAGTTTTGCTCGAAATATATAAAATAGAGGTGACTATGTATAGTAAGAGGGTGTTATTTTTGCTCTTTCTGAACTTTGCATCTCCTCGATGCCTTATAATGAAATACCATACTTCAAAAAAAGAATGAAGATGAGTTGTACCTGACTTCTTATGCCTCGCAAATCTCTTTAATGATAAAATGGTGGATTAAGCAACATCTGATCAGTTGGTTGGGAAAGAGCTTGAATTTTGCATGTTTTTAGAGCAGACACACCACCTAAAAATTTTCATATATAATCATCAAACACAATCAAGTTCGACAAGAATTAATGGGTCATCACTTTAACACATCTTCACTACTATCATCAATAATAAATACCAAAAATACATATTTTAACAATGGAGTAAAAATTAGTTCAGAAGATCAACAAAAATGCAGCAAGCATGATTTAAGCCTAAGCATTTCTCAAGTTACTCCAAGCATCAATTCTGTGGTAATAAGTTGCAATATGTAATGACCCGGCCAGTCGTTCCGAGAGTTAGCACTGTTTCCCCCTATCCTGCTTCATTCTTGTTTGGTTTAGCTCTTTTACATTGTGTTGGGTTGATTGGTCCGGGTTCAGAGTGGTTGTGGAGAGAGATGAGACACTTAGTCCCTCAAATTGGTGATTTAGTTGGAAAATTCAACCGGAAGTTGACTTATAGGAAAATGATCTCGGAATGTGGTTTTTGTGGCTTGGATAGCTTCATTAGATGATTTGGAACTTAGGAGTGTGTTCGGAATGTTATTCGAAGATCCGGAGTAGAATTTGGCTTGAATTGGCGAAATTGAGTTTTGGCGATTTCCGGTCGGTAGTGGAAAATTAGCTATCGGGGTCGGAATGGAATTCTAAAAGTTGTAATAGGTTCGTGGTGTCATTTGGGATGTGTGTGCAAATTTTCAGGTCATTCGGACGTGGTTTGGGTGGTTTCGGCATCGTTGGCGAATTTCGGAAGTTTAGAAATCCTTAGGCTTGAATTTTGGACTTGATTTGGTGTTTTGATGTTATTTTGAGTGTTCTGAGGGTTCGACTAATTTGGCATATTGATATATGACTTGTTGGTACTTTTGGTTGAGGCCCCGAAGGGCTCGGGATTGATTTCAGATGATTTTTGGAAGGTTGGAAGTTGGATAAATGTAGAAAATTGGCTGCTGGTGCAGGCATTCTGGTGTGGCCGCACATGCGGACGGGGAGCCGTAAGTGCGAAGGCGCATGTGCGGAAGACCTTGCACAGATGCGGAAGTAGGGAGCCTAGCCTGGGAGCGCAGGTGCGGAGGTTGGCTCGCACATGCGGGCCCGCAGGTGCAGCGCCACAGGTGTGTAGCGTGGGGTCGCAGGTGCGAGTGTGATGGGAAAAACCTATATAAGTTTTCCTTCGCGAATTTTCACTCATTTCTTCACCATTGTTGATGGATTTTGGAGCTTTAAGCTGGGATTTGAAGTGGTAGTAAGTGTATTCAGTAAGGTAAGCTACTTTGACCTTGTATCTCGTGTTTATGGCAATTATTCCATTGTTTAATCATGTTTTAGTGGAGAGATTTGGGAGATTCGGGTTTGAAATTTGAGAGTATAAATTGGTAATTTGAGGGGCCATTTGAGGTCTGATTTTGATGTATTTGGTATGTAGTGAGAGCGTAAGGATTCTAGTTTTGTGATTTTTATCGGAATCTGAGACGCTGGCCCGGGGGTTGGGTTTGGCCAATTTCGGGATTTTTGATGTAAAGTGGTCATTTTCGAGTGGGTTTTGTTCCTTTAGAATATTTTGATGATACGAATCTGTTTTGATTAGATTCGGAGCGCATTGAGGCCGAGTCGAGGGGAAAAGGCATCGCAGAGTAGTTCTTCATCCGGTTTGAGGTAAGTAATGATTATAAATCTGGACCAGAGGGTATGAAACCCCAGTATTTCATATTGTTTTGATAAATGAGGTGATGCACATGCTAGGTGATGGGCGTGTGGGCGTGCACCTGTAGGGTTTGTGACTTGGTTCACCCCGTAGCGACTATTAAGCCGCGTATTTGACTGAAAATCATATGTTATTCCGTGTTTTTGAGATTATTATTATGTTTTGGGCTGTAAGCCATGTTTGGGGCCTTGTGTCGACCTGTTTGGCTCCTCAGGGGTGTTTTTACTATTATTCTCACACTATTTCGATTTGAAAGCATATCCTCAGTCATGATTTTCCTGTTCACTGTTTGATTCAGTTTCTCTACTCTATTTTAAACATATGAAAAATTATTTTGGGCTGAGTCAACTGATTTTTATTGAAATGCCCGAGTGGATAGTGAGGTTGATGACTAAGTAAGGCCGAGGGCCTGATTGTGAGGATATATGGATCGGGTTGCACGCCGCAGTGTTATATGATATAGATTGGGCTGCACGCCGCAGTACAATATATATATATATATATATATATACGGATCGGGCTGCACACCGCAGCGATATAGCGCTTGGGCTGTAGGAGCCCCTCAGGAGCCTGTACACCCCCAGTGAGCGCAGTCGACTATTTATGGATCGGACTGCACGCCGCAACGGTTATTATATGATACCTATCGAGTGTGAGTGCTGAGTGTGAGTGCTGATTGACGAGAGATGAGTCACGAGTGACTGAGAGGCTTGCCCGAGAGGCTTTATTTGTGAATGACACTGTGCCCGAGGGGCTTATTTGTTATGAAACTACGGTTTTCACTCTTCTTTACATTTTAGCCTCTAAATGATAAATGTTGAATCAATGTTTTATATGTGATTTTGAAAGGGAAAAACTGGATTTTTTTATCAACTTTCGGAACGTAGATTCCTGACTTGATTTATTGATTTCCACTGATATTTATCATATGAATTTACATGATTTTAAAAGCTCGTCAATGCACTCAAGTCTTTATTTATATTTGTTACTTACTGAGTTGGTGTACTCATGTTACTCCCTACATCTTGTGTGCAGATCAGGTGCCCGGATCGAGTGAGATTTGATTTGTTCTTAGTGGAGCATTTGTCGGAGACTGTGAGGTAGTTGTACGGCGTTCGTAGCCCCACCCTTCTCCTTCTCATTTTTGTCGTTATTTGCATTTTTCCTAGACTTATTGTATTAAGGAAATCGTGTCAGATTTTGTGTTCCATTTAGTTGCTCATGACTGTTGACTCCAATTTTTGGGATATTGTTTAGATGTTTTCCTTTGATTCTCCGTACTTGTGAAATACTAAAAGTGGAAAGTTTTTGTTATAAATCACGTTATTTGAATTAAATGAAAAGCCATGTATGTTATGCTTAGTAAGTTGGCTACACTAGTATCACGATAGGCGCCATCACGACCAGTAGATTTGGGGTCGTGACAAGTTCGTATCAGATCCTAGGTTACATAGGACTCACCGGTCATGAGCAGGTTCAGTAGAGTCTTGCGGATAGGTACGGAGACGTCTGTACTTATCTTCGAGAGGCTGCAGAACCCTTAGGAAAAATCTCACATTTCTTGAATTCTTGTCGTGCAAATCTATTGGTTTTGGAAACTAAACTTTTATTGTTTCATTCTCTCACAGATGGTGAGGAAACGCACTATCGGACGGGGCAATCAGCCACCAGTGGGACCCATGAGGGGTCAAGGCCGCGGTCGAGTCGTGGTAGGGGTAGAGGTGCAGCCCGTGCAGCTGTCGAGGCGGTACCCATAGACCCGCCTATTGTTTCAGATTAGGTCCCAGCCTCAGATGTTCCAGTGGGGCCAGCTCAGGCACCAGCTGTGTCTATTGTTATTACGGGTCTTCAGGAGACCTTGGCCCAAATTTTGACCGTATGCACCATTCCTCCTCAGGAGGTCGCTATTTTTACTACACCCGCTACTTCTCAGGCCGGGGGAGGCACTCAGAATCCAGCTGCCCGTACACCTGAGCAGGTTATTCAGTGATTCCAGACACCGGAGGCAGTTCCAGCCCAGTCGGTTGCACCAGCCCAGGATTTTGTGGTTCGAGCTATGGCTGACGACGAGCAGCGTAGGTTGGAGAGATTTGGTAGACTTCAGCCTTTGACTTTCAGTGGTGCTGAGGTTGAGGATGCCCAGGGTTTCTTATAGAAATGTTAGAGGATGCTTCGTATGACAGGGATATTGGAGACCAGTGGGGTCTCGTTTACTACCTTCTAGTTCTCAGGAGCTGTATTTACTAGTGGGAGGATTATGAGAGGCGTAGGCCGTTGGTGCAGCGTCCCTTACTTGGAACCAGTTTTCCACTCTCTTCTTAGAGAAGTATGTTCCACAGTCCCGCAGAGAGGAGCTGTGCAGGCAGTTTGAGCAGTTGCGTCAGGGTGACATGACGGTGTCGCAGTATGAGCTTGCCCATCATGCTATTTTGTTGGTCCCGACAGAGAGATATAGGATCAGGAGATTCGTGGATCGCCTCGCATATCAGCTTCGTATCCTTATGACCAGAGAGAGGGTATCGAGTGCTACTTTTGAGCAGGTTGTTGATATTACCCGAGAGATTGAGTCGGTTCGTTGCCAGGAGCGAGATGAGAGGGAGGGCAAGAGGCCTCGAGGATCTGGTAGTTTTGGTGGTGTTCCTTCGGGGGACAGTTCCAGCACGGCAGAGGCCGTCCTTCAGGCAGGCTCAATCAGGACGCTTAGGTTATCGTGGTGGATCCACTAGTCTTGGTCCTCACAGTTCTCGTCAGGGGCACCTATCATTCAGTGCTCTTCTAGAACAGAGTTCATCTCGAGCACCATCGGTTCAGGACTCATCTATGCCTAATTCTTCCAGAGGTTATCGTGGTGCTAGAGGTTCCCTTCAGTCCCCGTCTCCAGCATCGGGGAGTTGTTACGAGTGTGGAGAGTTTGGGCATATGAGTAGACACTATCCTCGTTTTCTTGGGGGTCAATTTCGGTAGAGGAGTCAGCCCTCGACTTCAGCTCCAGTTACTTCACCACCCGCCCAGGCAGCGAGGGGTGGGGTCAGGTAGATAGAGGTCGCCCTAGAGGGGGAGGTTGATCCGGTGGAGGTCAGGCCCATTTTTATTCACTTCCAGCCAGACCAGATGCTATGGCCTCAGATGCAGTGATTACAGGTATTGTTTCAGTTTGTCACCGAGATGCTTCGGTCTTATTTGATCCTGGTTCCATGTACTCCTATGTTTCATCATATTTCGCCCACTTTCTGGATATGCCTCGCGAGTCCTTAGTCACATTTGTTCATGTGTCGACTCTGGTAGGTGATATTATTGTTGTGGGCCGAGCGTATCGGTCGTGTGATATCTATTGGGGGTATGGAGACCCGAGTGGATTTGCTGTACTTAGAATGGTTGACTTTGATGTGGTATTGGGCATAGATTGGCTATCTCCATGTCATGTTGTTTTATTTGGGCAGTGATTTCATACCTGAAGGCTCAGTGTATGGTAGAGAAAGGATATATGTCTTATTTGGATTTTGTGAGGGATGTCAGTGCTGAGACTCCTACTATCGATTCTGTTCTTGTAGTCCGCGATTTTCCGGACGTGTTTCCTGCAGATCTGCCGGGCATGCCGCCCGACAAGGATATTGATTTTGGCATTGAGCTGGTGCCGGGCACTTAGCCTATTTCTATTCCACCGTATTGCATGGCACCGACGGAGTTGAAGGAATTGAAAGAGCAGCTTCAGGAACTCCTAGATAAGGGGTTCATTTGGCCTAGTATGTCACCTTAGGGTGCACCGGTGTTGTTTGTGAAGAAGAAGGATGGTTCCATGAGAATGTGTATTGACTACAGGCAGCTGGACAAGGTTACAGTCAAGAATAAGTATATTTTTATTCGCATTGATGATTTGTTTGACCAGCTTCAGGGAGCTAGGGTGTTCTCTAATATTGATTTGATATCCAGGTACCATCAGCTAAATATTCGGGATTCAAATATTTCCTAGGCTGCTTTCATGACCTGTGATGGCCACTATGAGTTTTTGGTGATGTCCTTTGGGCTGACCAATGCCCCAGCAGCGTTCATGCATCTGATGAACAACGTATTTCAGCCATATTTGGATTCCTTTATAATTGTGTTCATTGATGACATCCTAGTGTATTCTCGGAGCCAGGAGGAGCATGCTCAGTATTTGAGGGTTGTATTGCAGATATTGAGGGAGGAGAAGCTTTATGCAAAGTTCTCCAAGTGTTAGTTTTGGCTTGGCTCAGTAGCTTTCTTGGGACACGTGGTGTCCAGCGAGGGTATTCAGGTTGATCCGAAGAAGATAGAGGCAGTGCAGAGTTGGCCTAGACCATCCTTAGCTACCGAGATTAGGAGCTTCCTTGGTTTGGCGGGATCTTACCGTCGCTTTGTGGAGGGGTTTTCTTCTATTGCTACACCCTTGACCAAATTGATTCAGAAGGGTGCTCTTTTCAGGTGGTCAGCCGAGTGCGAAGAGAGCTTCCAGAAGCTCAAGACGGCTTTGACCTCAACTCCAGTGTTAGTATTACCATCAGCTTCAGGTTCTTATACCGTGTATTGTGATGCCTCGAGCATAGGCATTGGTCGCGCCAATTGAAGACTCATGAGAAGGATTACCCGGTCCATGATCTCGAGCTAACAGCCTTTGTTCACGCCTTGAAGATTTGGTGGCATTATTTGTATGGGGTTAATTGTGAGGTTTTTACTGATCAACGTAGCCTGCAACACTTGTTTAAACAGAAGGATTTGAATTTGCGTCAGAGGAGATGGTTGGAGCTTCTCAAGGACTATGATATAACGATTCTATACCATCCGGGGAAGGCCAATGTAATGGCAGATGACTTGAGTCGTAGAGCAGAGAGTTTGGGAGTCTAGCATACCTTTCAGCAGCAGAGAGACCATTAGTACTTGATGTTCAGGCCTTAGCGGGCCAGTTGGTGAGGTTGGATCTATCAGAGCCCCGCCGGGTATTGGCTTGTATAGCCTCCAGGTCTTCTCTTTATGACTGCATCAGAGAGTGCCAGTATGATGACCCACACTTGCTCGTTCTTCGCCGGCACCTGGATGAATGGAATACCGCGAGCTATGGGCCTCCGCTAGAATCAACTCTTGAAGCCCATCCACATTGGGCACACAAATCCAACCCGCATCCTCATAACCCCATCATCACCAATAACTACATCCCTGGCATCACCTCATCGGACCCTGTCCTGAAGAACGAGCAAGTGTGGGTCATTATACCGGTGCTCTCTGACCCGGTTATAAAGAGAAGACCTGGAAGCTACATGAGCTAATACCCAATTGGGCTCTGATAGATCCAATCTCACCAACTGGCCTGCTAAGGCCTGAACATCAAGTGCTAATGGTCTCTCTATTGTTGGAAGATATGCTAGACTCCCCAAACTCTCTGCTCGACGACTCAGGGCATCTGCCACTACGTTGGCTTTCCCCAGATGGTATAGAATAGTGATATCATAGTCCTTGAGAATCTCCAACCATCTCCCCTAACGTAAATTTAGATCCTTCTGCTTAAACATGTGCTGCAGACTATGGTGATCAGTGAAAACATCACAATGCACCCCATACAAATAATGACGCCAAATCTTCAAGGCGTGAACAATGGTTTCTAGCTCGAGATCGTGCACTGGGTAATTCTTCTCATGAGTCTTCAACTGGCATGAGGCGTAGGCAATCACCCTACCCTCATGCATCAAAACACAACTGATTCCTATCCTTGAGGCATCACAATATACGGTATAAGAACCTGAAATTGATGGCAATACTAACACTAGAGCTGAGGTCAATGCGGTCTCGAGCTTCAAAAAGCTTTCCTCACACTCATATGACCATCTGAACGGAGCACCCTTCTGGGTCAATTTGGTTAAGGGCGAAGCAGTAGAAGAAAACCCTTCCACAAAGCGACGGCAATATCCCGCCAAACCAAGGAAGCTCCTAATCTTTGTAGTCAAGGACGGTCTAGGCTAACTCTGCACCGTCTCTATCTTCTTCGGATCAACCTGAATACCCTCACTGAACACCACGTGCCCCAAGAAAGCTACTGAGCCAAGCCAAAACTCACACTTGGAGAACTTTTCATAAGGCTTCTCCTCCCTCAATCTCAGAAAACCACTCTCAAATGCTGAGCGTGCTCCTCCTGGCTATGAGAATATACCAGGATGTCATCAATGAACACAATGACAAAAGAATCCAAGTACGACTGAAACATGTTGTCCATCAAATGCATGAACGTTGTTGGGGCATTGGTCAGCCCAAAAGACATCACCATAAACTCATAGTGACCATAACGAGTCCTGAAAGCTATCTTGGGAATATCAGAATCCCGAATCTTCAGCTGATGATACCCGGATCTCAAATCAATCTTAGAGAACACTTTGGCTCCCTGGAGCTGGTCAAACAAATCATCAATACGAGGCTTTGAATGCGACCTTGTTCAACTGCATGTAGTCAATACGCATCCTCATGGAACCATTTTTCTTCTTTACAAATAGCACTGGTACACCCCAAGGTGACATACTAGGCCGAATGATCCCCTTATCTAGGAGTTCCTGAAGCTGCTCTTTCAATTCCTTTAACTCCGCTGGTGCCATACGATACGGTGGAATAGAAATAGGATGAGTTCCCGGCACCAAATCGATACCAAAATCAATATCCCTGTCAGGTGGCATGCCTGGCAGGTCAGCAGGAAACACATCCGGAAAATCACGGACCATAGGAAAAGAATCAATAGTGGGAGTCTCAACACTGACATCCCTCAAAAAATCCAAATACGATAAACACCCTTTTTTCTACCATACGGTGGGCCTTCACGAATGAAACCACCCTACTAGGCACATACTCGACAGAGCCTCTCCACTCAACTCTCGAAAATCCTGGCATTTCTAAGGTCACGTGACAATCAAGAACAGCGTGACACGGAGATAGCCAATCCATGCCCAATATCATATCAAAGTCAACCATGCTAAGCAATAACAGATCCACTTGGCTCTCCAGACCCCCAATAGATATCACACACGACCGATACACACGGTCCACAATAATAGTATCACCTACCGGAGTCGACACATGAACAGATGTAACTAAGGACTCACGAGGCATATCCATAAAATGAGCAAAGTATGATGAAAAATAAGAATACGTGGAACCTGGATCAAATAAGACTGAAGCATCTCGGTGACATACTGAAACAATACATGTAATCACTGCATCTGAAGCTATAGCATCTGGTCTGGCTAGAAGTGCATAAAATCGAGCCTGACCTCCACCTGGTCGACCTCCCCCTCTAGGGTGGCCTCTAGCTGACTGGCCCCCACCCCTAGCTGCCTAGGCGAGTGGTGAAGTAATTGGTGTTGAAGTTGAAGGTTGGCTCCTCTGCTGAAATTAACCACCTGAAAGGCGGGGAAAAAACCTCTTGACATGACCCGGATCACCACACTCAAAGAAACCCCTCTCCGCAAATGAAAGTGGGGACTGAAGGGAACCCCTGGAACCAGAATAACCACTAGAAGAACCATGCGCCGAGGAACCCTGAACTGATGGTGGCTGAGATAAACTCTGGGCTGGAAGAGCACTAAATGAGGAACGGCCCGGATGAGAGATGCGGGGACCATGCCCCGATGATGCACCACTATAGGCTGGGGGGACTGGCTGAGGAGGACTAAATGAACGACCTTTGTTGTGCTGAGACTGACCTCCTGAATGAACACCACCAAAACTACCAGACCCTCGAGGCCTTTTGGCCTCCCTCTGGACTCGCTCCTGGTGGCGAACCGACTCAATCTCTCTAGCAATGTCAACCACCTCCTCAAAAGGAGCACCAGACACCCTCTCCTTGGTCAGAAAAACCCGACGCTGGTAAGTGAGGCCATCAACGGACCTCCTGATCCTCTCCCTATCCGTGGGAACTAGCCAAATAGAATGAAGGGCCAACTCAAAGAACCTCATCACATACTGTGTCACGGTCATGTCCCTCTAACACAACTTCTCGAATTCCCTGCGTAGCTCCTCCCTAAGGGACTGCGGTATATACTTCTCCAGGAACAGAATGGAGAACTGACGCCAGGTAAGGGGCGCTTCATCAATAGGTCTACGCCTCTCATAGTCCTCCCACCAAGAGGGTGCAGCTCCTGGGAACTGGAAGGTGGTAAATGGGACCCCACTAGCCTCCAATATCCCTGATATGCGAAGAATCCTCTAACACTTGTGTAAGAAGCCGTGGGCATCCTCTCCCTCAGTACCACTGAAAGTCGGAGACTGAAGTCTAGTAAATCTCTCCAGCCTGCACTGCTCATCGTCTGCCAAAGCTGGCACCACAAAATCCTGTGCTGGGGCAACCGGCTGGGCTGGAGCTGCCCCCGGTGTCTGAAGCCCCTGGGTAACCTGCTCAGGGGGCAACTGGAGTCTGAGTGCCTCCCCCGGCCTGAGAAGTAGTGGAAGTAGAAGACATAGCGACTGCATGTGCAAGACTGGTGCACACAGTCAAAATCTGAGCTAGGGTCTCCTGAAGACCTGAAATCACAATAGGCATTGCCGGTGCCTGAGCCGGTCCCGCTGGAACATCTGCAGTGGGGACCTAATCCTGAACAATAGGAGGGTCCACAGGTAGTGCCTCGGCTACTGTGCAGGTTGCACCTCTCCCTCTGCCACGGCTTCGGTCGCGACCTCAACCTCTCGCTGGTCTAGATGGTGTCTGGTCACCCTGATCAGTAGAGCGAGTCCTCACCATCTGTGAGAGAATGAAAACAACAGAAGTTTAGTTCCAGGAATAATAGATTCGCAGGACAGAATTGAAGAATGTGAGATTTTTCCTAAGGGTTTTGTAGCCTCTCGAAGATAAGTACAGACGTCTCTGCACCGATCCGCAAGACTCTGCTAAACTTGCTCATGACTAGCGAGACCTATTTAGCCTAGAGCTCTCATACCAACTTGTCACGACCCCGAAATACCCAGTCGTGATGGAGCCTATCGTGAAATCAGGCAAGCCACACATTTCATTTGTTACCAAATATTTTCAGAAAATTCATTATTTTTGCAGTAAAAGTCTTATATTTATAAAGCATTTAAGTGCTCAATCATCATCGAAAACATAAGTAAGAGAAAAACCCGAACCCAAATCTAGTGTCACCGAGTCATGAGCTACTACATCGAATATCAAAATACAATTTCGACATAAAGTTGTCTGAGATAACTAAATAAGACAGGTAGATAGAGAAGGAGATAATCAAGGTTGCGATCGCCAAATACTACCTCGAAGCCTCCCAAGGAACTCTGATTGCAGTTCAACAACCACCACCGGGTCCCGATGTACCTGGATCTGCACACAAGGTGCAGGGGGTAACGTGAGTACATTAACTCAGAAGTAACGAACCCAAACTACAGGCTGAGAGGTAGTGACAGACTAAACCTCAACAATTATAATGAAAACAGTACACAGAATTTAGGCATGCTCACGGTTTCGACAGATAATGAAAACATGAAATGACCGATATGATAAGTAGCCAAAGTATATCTGAATACCTTACATGCCAATGTATCAACAGAGTGGAAATGCACATAGTTCTCACAGCTCTCACACTAGACTCCACTCAGTACTATATATGGCTCTCAGGCCTAGGGAAAATCCATCCCGGAATATGCATAAACACCGGTGACCGTAGCCACTCAGTATTGAGGAAAAGGACAATCCAGCCCCCACGGAAAAGATCCATCTCCGGAATACCACATCGGACAAGATCCATTTCTAGAGATGATCCATCCCTCACATATCATCAACTTCGGACAAGGTCCAAGTCCAGGGAAGATCCATCCCTCAATATCAATACGCTCACTGGGGGTGTAAAGACTCTGGAGGGGCCCTATTGGCCCAAGCGCTATATCAAGCCAACGAAGGCATGATCAGAGTATTGTTGCGGTGTGCAGTCCGATCTCATAATTGTCTCAATAACAGGCTCTCGGTCTCACTCAGTCATTACTCTCCAGTCTTGCTCACATGGGCTCACAAATGCATGAACTAGCTCGAAACAATGATAAATATATAAATTCAACAATTTCCGAGACTGAGGCATGAAATAATATGCTATGACAGGACTGAGTATACAAAAGCAATAAGCACATAAGGAGACAGCAATATACGACCACTCGGGTCTTCGCATTTTCGGCTTGAAGCCCTAGCATTTGACTTAGCATGATTTCTAGCATGTTCACATTAACCACATAAATAAAAGTACGGATATCAATCTGAAATAGCTACTAGACGACGCCATGGGATGAGCAAGGCCACACATCACTCAGTGTACACCCTCACGCCCGTCACTTGGCATGTGCGTCACCTAAATTATAATCATATAGCATATAGTTCGGGGTTTCGAACCCTCAAAACCAAGTTTGGAAACGTTACTTACCTCAAAACCGGCTAAAATCCTAGCCCTCAATGCCTTTGCCTCTAGAATTGGCCTCCGATTGCTCCAAATCTACCAAAAATCAGATTTATATGATTAATATATATCAAGGAACGAAGCCCACTCGAAAATTATCAAATTCAACCAAAAATCCCGAAATTGTAAAACTCGACCCCCGGGCTCACATCTCGAATTCGATACAAACTACAAAACTGGAATCCTGACACTCTCACGAGTTCATACATACCAAATACACCAAAATCCGACAACAAATGACCCCTCAAATCCTCAATTCAAAGTCTAGAACCTCAAGCCCTAATCCCTCAAATTACACCATTAAATCCCACTAATTTCATGATTAATCAGTCAAATACCAACATAGAATCGAGTATTAGATTCAAAAATGTTACCTCAATATGTTTCCCTCGAAACCCTCTTCAAAATCCCTCAAAAAGCTCCAAACCCGTATAGAAATGGTGAAAAATAAGAAAATTCGCGAAGGCATCATTTTATACTTTCTGCCCAGTGATGACCGCACCTGCAGACCCGTACCTGCGGTCCCAGATGAGCACCTGCGCAAATCGCTCAAGGGTCCAAACTCGCACCTGCGACTCATCCACCGCACCTGCGGGCTCGCAGGTGCGACTCACCTTCTGCACCAGCGAGGTAACCCCAGCCAACCAACCTCCGCACCTGCGATGACCAAAACGCACCTGTGATGGCCGCACCTGCGACCACCCTTCCACAAGTGTGGAACACCAGAACAGCAACACGAGCCCCTCGGGACCTCAACCAAAAGTACCAACAAGTCATAATTGGTCACCCGAACTAAGTCGAACCTTCGGAACACCCAAAATAACATCGAAACACCAAATCAACCCATGATTCAAGCCTAAAGATATTCAAACTTCCGAAATTCACCAACGATGCCGAAACTAACCAAACCTCGTCCGAATGATCTAAAAATTGGCACACACATCCAGAATACGCTACGAACCTGCTCCAACTTTCGAAATTCCATTTCGACCCCGATAGCTAATTCTCCAATGCCGACCAAAAAAAAAAAGTTCAAAGAACTATGATAAAGAAAGGAATCAGAATTGGAAGAACAAAAATAATTAGAGTCGGAGATGGAATCAAATTAGGAGAAAAAACGAAACAAAAGAAGGCAAAACACATTTGACGTTATAGTTGGAAGCGGTAGAAATTTTGGAAAAGAAAAGGGATGAAGACAAAGTAGGTTATAGGTTGGAGATTTGGAGTTTAAAAAAAAAGGTAAAGGGTAAAATAGAATTATGGAGTAATAAGTTAGGGCATAATTGAAAAGAAAAATAGGAAACAATTTCACCACATCAAATCGGTTATTTTGAAAAGTGGGACTTTTCATTGTTTTGAAACAATGGATTTAATAATACAATACAGTCAATTTTAATGAAACAATCAAAACAAACTTTGTTCTGGAATAATAATACTGTAGGATACAATGAGTAATGACCATCCAAACAAACTGGAAGTACAACTATGTTATTTTATCTTTTCATGACGTTTTACTTGAATAGAGTCACTTGAATAGGAATTTATTTTCACGTTATTAGTTGAACAGCCAAAACGATATTGTTTTCTAAGAAGCTTGTCAATCTTTTTTAAAAGAATGTCATTAAATTTGTGACACAACTTTTACAACACACTCGGAGAAATCTAGCCAATCAAACTCTTTTTCTAGACTTAATCATAAGGGAACTATAGTACAATTGCACATGTGAATTAGGATCGGCATTCATATAATGAAAATAAAATTCTCCAAAAATACACTACACAACCATAGATGGGACTATCTTAGGCTGATTAGTTAATTCGAATAAATATCTTGGATTTGTATGAATAACAAAAAAATCCTTAAACAGAACTTCGTAATACCAAAACAACAATGAATTTGTCCCCATCCTCAAATGAAGTGAGTAAAAATAAAAGAATGAACTTAAATATTTGGAGACTATTATATAGAAGAGAGAAGAGGAGGCCGATCAAGGACATAATAGTCATTAAATATATTAGTGCATTATTTGCTTGTATATTAGGTTCAAAAGTTTGATTGTGGCTTAAAAAAGCAAAACTAACATGGCCATAAGCTATTAAATTCTTTAAATGGACTCCACTTTCAATTCAACCTTCACTATCTTCATTAAATGCATTACTTGATGGTTAATATTATTTTTTCAATAAGTGATTTTAACTAGAAATATTATCAAATATTCACCTGATTAAAAATATTATGGTAACATACATTTATATATGACAATTCTATTATCTCCTTAAGAAATATTATTTTTATTTATTTTATTTATTAACTATTTCAGGTAAAAAAGATTTTATTTAAAAAAATTAGTGATAATTTATGTGGATTTACATTCAGATGTTCTTATATTATATCGATTGATTTCTTTTTATACAAAGTTCTCATTAAATTGAAATTTCAATTGGAATACTTTATAAAATAAGAAAAAAATATTTAAGAATAAAATAGAGTTTCAAGTCCCTTTTTATTATAGAATATTAAAATTTGTACAAATTGTATAATAAGCATCCCCTCTCTAGAATATGATTTGAGAATATCTGAAGTAAAAATTAAGACAATTAATTTATAGAATTTTTTTTAAAAATCATTATATATTAGGAAGTATGAGAAGTATCGCCGCACATGATTATACTTCTCCTTCTATGATCAAAGTTAGTTGGATACTTCCTCTATTCAATAAGAACTCAACATATATAAATTTCAAAATACATAAATATACAATTAATTACTTTGAAAAAATCTTAACAAATAACTATTGTGATGAAAATTATATTATACCCTAAATAGAATCTCAATCATATCAAATGAAACTAAAAAAAATATTAATATTTTAATTTAAGGTCAATTTGATTAGTATTTAGAGTGGTCGAGAGATTAATTTATTTTTAATATTATGTTATTAAACTAGAACAAAATACAAATTTTCTTGTTAAAAATTATTAATAATTAAACATCATAATTATTATTTCAAAGAACCAAAGACACACCTATTTATCAACTATTTGGAAATAAAATTAATATCTTTATTATTCAAATTTTGATTAGTATAAAAAGAAAAGATAATACATTAACACAACTGAAAATACTAAAAGAATAAAACTATATATCATTCAATTTAAACAATGAGAAAATACATCACGACTTATTTTCCAACTGATTTTTTAATTGTTATTTTATAGTAATTAATTTTAAGTTTGGTCGTGCAAATTTTTTTTAAAATAAAAAAGTGTATACCCTATATAGAAATAATTAAAATTGTACTTGAATTAATATTTAATCATTGTATAATAAAGTATCAAACTTCGACACGTATTATAAAGTGATTGGTATAGTAATATAATTTCAGAAAAATTAAAATGCACACAGTGCAAAAGATAAATAATAATACAGGTAATCGTGTTTCTATACGTTATTACACAAAAGCCTATTTTCTTTCATCTTTTCCTAAAGATATATAAAGTGTGTAATTAGTAATAAATCAAGAAATATTAAAAGAAAAAAAATAAAAAAAAGTAAAAGAAAGCAACAATTGAGGCCGTGGATCGCACGGGTACATCTAGTGGAGAACAAAGAGATAATTGAATGATAATCCCACCTCAGTCAGCTACGTCAGCAAAACATTTGTAGAAAAGTCAGACAAACCAAAGTTAAATCTATAGTCCAAATTTTTTCTTATTTAAGCAAAATTCCAAGAAATAGTGCATCTTTTCTAATTTAATAATTTTTATATAATTTAATATTTTTTTAAGATAAATATAGTATTTAAACTAAAATTATTGAGTTTGGCTGAACCCGCACTCGAAAGGCTAGATCCGCCTCGTCCATGATAAATGAATATTAGTAATTTGAAAAATAAGACATATAACCAGCTACAATTGATAAAAATAGTTTGGTACTGTAAAAATTCTTTACATTATTCAGTGTATTCAAGTTAAATCTTATAGTTTATTACTAATTAACATGTTATCTGATTCTAGGAAAGCTACTTTCCCAAGCTTCATATGAGGTTGACGGGTTTTACTTGTCACACTCCCTTCATGCAAGATGTGAAAACATCTCATGCAAAATGCTACTTACGGACTTAGTAAGATCATTTGACAAACAAACATTTAAACTAATGCCACAAAATATATATATATATATATATATATATATATATATATATATATATATGGCTTTTGGTGGATTTTAGTTTATAAATATTGGGCGTTTACTAAACGCGTAGACAAGTCAAGATGTACTTATAAGCTAATATGATCAGCTTATATGCTTACCCCTTCCTAATGATCTCCAAAAGATTTTGTGTATATTTTGGTATAACTGTCAGTGTTGACTTACCTAGTTATACTATATTAGAAACTGATTAACCGTTTTTATTTAGGTTCCTTTAAAATTACACTGTGTATCTATATTTACTATTTATGTATAAAATCATGATAAAAGAACGATCCCTTAAATATACAAATTATGTAACGACCCGACCGGTCGTCTTGTGTTCTAGAACCCCGTGCCCCTAAACGAGACTTTTCGTATTTGATTTTACTGATTTATAGCTTGCGGGGAATAGTTCTTCATGTCATTTATGACTTGCTCACAAAATTCGGTGTCATTCCGAGTAGTATAGGTATGTTTCGACATGCTGAAAGTGAATTCAAGAACTTGAAGTTTAAAGGTTGATTCAATTTGGTTTTGGGGTCGAATTCTTAGTTTTGTTGTTGTTTTTCGCATTTCGAGAATTCGAGCGAGTCCGTATAATGAAAACAGACCTTTCAGTGCCTTTGCACGGGGTCCCGGGAGGCTCGGGTGAGTTTTTGACCCCTCGGAGCTAAATGCAAGAAACCAGATTTGCCCAGTTCTGGTTTCCTTCTTCGCGTTCGCGAGTGTACGGTCGCGTTCACGAAGAAGGAGTTAGGCAGGGGTGAAAATGTCTATGCGTTCGCATAGGCACTAAATGCGTTCGCGTAGTGTAAGTTGCTGGGGCGGTCAATTTGTCCTATGCGGTCGCACCACCACCACCACCAGCCCCCTCACCGCATTCGCGTAGGTCCAGCCCGGCTAGCCTTCACGTTCACTGGCTTCTTTCGCGTTCGCATAGGAGGGCGTTCAGGGGGGCCTGGGCCAATGGACTTTGCCAACGCACTGCCCCTATCGCGTTTGCAATGAAGGGGGAAGGGCAGCTGGGCAGTTAACTTAAAACGGGACTTAACCATTTTGAGGCCATAATATTGTATCTTTGGCGATTTGGGAGCTCTAAAAAGGGGAGATTCGACCTAGAATCGTGAGGTAAGTTAATTCCTACTTAAATGTGAGATTTATATTGTTTTGGGTAGATTAACACACAAAATTTGTGGAAATCATGGGTTTAGAGTAAAAACTAGGGTTTTGAGAAAAAATAAGATTTAAACAAGAAATTTGTTATGGAATCATGAAAATCATATATTATTGATCTTTAGGTTATGGGTAACTATTTCTCTTGAAAACTTCCGGAATCCGAGCATGTGGGCCCGGGGGTACATTTTAGGATTTTTGCAACTAGGATGGGGTAACCATTTAAATAGGAGAATTGTGAACTTTTGAACATAGATTGATTGATTTATATAATGTTTGGCTAGTTTTGAGTTCTTGGGCGAGGAATTTGGAGATTCGGGCACATTCTTTGACCCTGGAAGTAGGCTTGAAACGAGGTAAGTCTCCTTTCTAACCCTGTAAGAGGGAATTGTCCCCATAGGTGAAGTAATTAACTATGTGTCATTATTTGTGGGGACTACGTACGTACGAGGTGACGAGAGTCCATGCGTAGTGACTATTCTTGTTTAAGTCCGGGTAGTTAGGTTTACACCATGCCTTGTGAACTCCGTTAATTGAACTATATGCCTTGTGATCTCCTTGTATGCAAGCTTGTTTTCAGGAAACCCTAGAACTTGACGTTTTCAACCGAATTACTATTTGGAAAAGGATTTAAGAAAAAATGTCGTGTTTATGTGTGGCCGCTTCGCAATTTATATTCCGCGAGCGGAGTGATTTTTTTTTACTACTCTCATAGGAGCGGGTCGTACGCCACGACAGGTTACTAGATGTATCTATGGTTCGCGCCATTCGACCCTTCAGCAGTGCACATTTATTATTATGTTGGCTCAGACCGTATGTCCTGGACACATTATGCGCAAGATATATGTCTGATATTGTTCATGATTGTTAAACTATTAGATGTCTGGGAAGACAAATTGTAAATTGTATATTGTTGTTTCGCCACGTAAATAGTTTTGGTGGTTATGCTCAATATTCATTGTTTTACTGTCCACGTGTACTTGTTATTCATTTTAAATAATATCTAATTATGCTGCTTGGACCTTAGTAAGTGTCGAGTCAACCTCTCGTCACTACTTCTTCAGGATTTGTAACGACCCGGTCGGTCGTTTTGAGAGTTAGCACCCCGATCCCCTAATAACCGCTTCTCCAATGTCTATTTATGTTATTGGAACTTGTCGGAGCGTTGAGCGATGAAATCCGGGGTGATTTTGGACACATAATCCATAAATGTGGAATTTAGCTTTAGAAATCTGGCCGCTAGAGCTATTTGAAGACGGATCCAGAATGGAATTCCGTCGACTCCGTTAGCTCCGTTGGGTGATTTCGGGGTTAGGAGCGTATTCATAATGTTCTTTCGAGGTCGTTTGTGTATTTAGGCTTGAATTGGCAAAAGTTAGAATTTCGGCGATTTCGGCCGACAAGTGAGATTTTGATATCGGACTCGGAATGGAATTCCGAAAGCGACAGCAGGTCCGTAATATCATTTATGACATGTGAGCAAAATTTGAGGTCCTTCGGATGAGGTTAGACGTGTTTCGACATTGGACGTGAATTCTAGAAATTTCCTAAGTTCTTAGGCTTGAATCTATGCATATTTGATGATTTTGATGTTATGAGATGTGTTTTTAAGGCTCGACCAAGTTTGAATGGGGTATTAGAGTTGGTTGGTAGTTTTGGTTGAGGTAACGGGGGCCTCGGATGCGTTTCGGGTGTTTAACGGGTATATTTTTGGTTTAAACTTCTGTTGTTTCTGGTTTTCTTGAGCATCAGATAAATCTATCAGTGCGATTGCGTGTCTTAGGCCGCGATCACGGAGATTATGTTTGGGACCAGCGGATATTCTTTAGTTCGATCGCAATAAGAGGAGCGCGACCGCATAAGGACTATTGGCCCGGGCAGTGGAGTTTCACTCTGTGCGTTCGCATGGGCCTTAGCTGCGAACGCATAGGGCCCAGTCCAGGAAAGCTATGCGAACATAGCTGGATGTGTGCGACCGCACTGTGGTCCACCTTTAGGAGGGTGTGGCTTAGCCTATGAGATCGCATCTGTATGAGAGCGATCGCACATCACAATTTAGGCCTGGGCAGAATATTAAACCCATTTCTAGGGTTTAAACCTATTTTCACCATTTTCAAATTTTGGAGCTTGGGAAGGGCAATTTTTGAAGACTTTTGCACCTGGGTAATTTGGGTAAGTGATTTCCATCCATTGTAGATCAAATTCCATGATTCCAATCTCAAATTCAACCTTTAATTTCGAAATTTGTGGGTATAAAAGGGAAAAAATGGGATGAACTTCATAGACCAAATTGTTGAGTTTTGCTTGGGTTCCGATTTGAGAGATTCTTATATGGTTAGACTCGTGAGTGAATGGGGGTTCGAAAATTTTGATTTTTACCCAATTTCGAGACATGGGCCCGGGGGACTTTTTGGACGAATTTCCTAATTTCGCGTATTAGCTTCGAATTGATTAGTTATTTTGATTCCTTAAAGTGTTATTACATTGTGTAATCGAATTAACTAGATTTGGGCCACCCAGAGTTGGATACTCGTGACAAGAGCGTAGCATTGAGTTGATTAGCACAGTCAAGGTAAGTGGCTTGCCTAGTTCTGTGTTGGGAACTTCCCCTTAGGCATTTTTATATTGATTTTATTACGTGGACGCCGTGTACGTGAGGTGACGAGTGCGTATACGGGTCATTGTTGCTAAAATCCTATTTTTTCTTCCATGAAACCGCTCATTTTCATTCATATATTACTGTTTCCTGTCTTAACTGAGTAGATAGCTTAAGAGTAAGCATGCATGTTCTTACTTGATTTCCTCTTATTTGCTACTAGTCGCACCATTCTTAGGTATCTTTACTCTATTCTTGCCTTTTGTTTTTCCTGGACTTTTTAATTAAGCCATATTAGACATACTTCTGCTTTGCATATTTAAATTGGGACTACGGACCGAGATCCGGGAGCTTTCCCCCTGTACTGCATTTCATATTTAAATTGGGACTACGGACAGAGATCCGGGAGCTTTCCCCCTGTACTGCATATCATATTTAAATTGGGATTACAGACTGAAATCCGGGAGCTTGCCCCTTGTACTGCATTGCACATTTACTGTTAAGATATATGTTGTGCTGAGCCGAGGGCTCTCTGTTTGTTATAAACTCTCCTAAGTTTCCGTTAATCATGTTTATCATTGCTCATCTATGTTTCACTGTTTATTATTTTTATTGACTTGTTTTAAAACTCAGTAGATACTCAACCTAACCTCGTCACTACTTGACTGGAGTTAGGCTTGGCACTTACGGAGCACCGAATGTGGAGTACCCACGCCCTTTCCTGCGGATATTTTCCCCATGTGCAGATCCAGGTACCAGCACATGGTATCGTGGCTAGGAGTCGTTCTAGCAGCTGCCAGGAGACCGTGAGGTAATTCTGCCGCGTCCACAGAATCCCACGAGTCCCCTTCTACTCTAGTATAGGCATAGAGGACTTATGTACATTTCCACTATTTCATTGTATAGAGCTATATTTAGTACGGAGCTTGTGACTATCGTGACATTCCGGGTTTTAGGAAGTGAAAGTGTACATGCTGAGCAGTTATGTTATATCTTCTTGAGTTATTTTCTGTATTTATTTTATTGATTTTATTATTTTCCGCTAATTTTAGGCTTACCTAGTCGTAGAGACTAGGTGCCGTCACGATACCTTTTGGAGGGCAAAACGGGTCGTGACAAGTTGGTATCAGAGCGTCTAGGTTCATACGAGTCACAAGTCACAAGCCGGTTTATTAGAGTCTCGCAGATTGGTGCTGAGACGTCTGTGTCTATCGTCGAGAGGTTATGTAACTGTTAAGAACAATCAAATTCTTTGGAATTCCTTATCGTGCTAGTTACTGTCATCAAATTCTTAAACTCTATTCTTTCTTGCTTGTAGATGGTTCGTACCCGTACCGAATGTACTGATGACCAGGAAAACAAGCCCCCAGTCAGAGCCACCAGAGGTAGGGGTCGGGGCAGAGGACGAGCACGCGGTGCAGCCCGAGCACCAGCTAGAGCAGAGGCAGATGAGCCCCCAACAGCTACAGTTAGAGAGGCACTGGAGGTCCCTACTGTTACTCCAGACCTCCAGGAGACATTGGTTCAGTTCTTGAGTGCCTTCAGTACTCTGTCTCAGGCGGGTCTACTCCCGATAGCTCCAGCTACATCCCAGGCTGGGGGAGGGACAAAGACTCCCGCAGCCGGTACTCCTGAGCAGAGGGTTTATATTAGGCAAGTTCCAGAGTGCATTCCTATGCCCCCAGCAGCTCCAGCCTAGCATGAGACTACGATAGCTGTTCCTGAGGCAGAGCAGCTCCGACTTGAGAGGTACAAGAAGTACCCACCTGAGTTCAGGACTAGCTTCAGATGACGCCCTGGGTTTTCTTGAGGGGTGTCATCACATTCTCTGCACTATGGGTATTGTGGAGACGAGTGGAGTTTCTTTCATTGCTTTCCAGCTGAGGGGAGCAGCTTATCAGTGGTGGCGTGCTTTTGAGCTTAGTAGCCCGGAAGAGGCAGCTTCAATTACTTGGGCTCAGTTCCCCGAGATGTTCTTACTTGAGTTTGTCCCTCAGAGCTTCAGGGATGCTTGGCGTGCAGAGTTCGAGCAGCTAAGCCAGGGTGCCATGACTGTGTCAGAGTATGCAGTCCGTTTCAGCGATTTGGCTCGCCATGCACCAGCTTTGGTTTTCACTGTCAGAGAGAGGGTTCGACGCATTATTGAGGGACTCTACCCCAGTATTCGAACCAGCATGGACATGGAGTTGGAGACAGATATTACTTACCAGCAGGCCGTGAGTATTTCCCGGAGGATTGAGACTATGTTAGCCCGGGACAGGGAGGAGAGAGAGGCCAAGAGGTCTCGAGAGACTGGTAATTTTTTAGGAGCCCGTACACCAGCACACGATATGGTAGGGGTTTTATATGTCACCCCGTTCATTCAGCTCTCCCAACAGCCAGTGGTATTCCATCTCCTCCTAGACCTTAGGAGCCTTATTATGCACCACGAGTATCTCAGGCGCCTTCGGCTCGAGGTGCTATCATTGGCCAGTCCACTAGGCCAGATCAGAGTCAGCAGCGGCCGCCATGTCCTCTGAGGGGTTTCTTTGAGTATGGTGACCCTCTTCATATGATGAGAGATTACCCCAGAGCGAGGAGGGGTGCACCACCTCATACTTATCAGGGTGCACCACCTCAGACATATCAGGCTCCACGTCTTCCACCAGGTCCTCCAACTATTCTTCCAGCCCCAGATGCTACCCTACCACCTCAGGCAGCTCGAGGTGGAGGTCAGGGAGATCTAGTTCGCCCTAGAGGGTGAGGCCAGGCCAGGCCAGGTACTATGCTCTTCCAGCCCGATTCGAGGCCATTGCTTCAGATTCAGTCATCACAGGTATTGTTCCCGTTTGCCATAGGGAAGCATCGGTATTATTTACCGAGGTTTTACATAATCATATGTGTCTTCTTATTTTTCTTCACATCTGGGGATATCTCGGGATTCTTTGAGTTCCCCTGTTTATGTCTCTACTCTGGTGCGAGATTCTCTTATTGTGGACCACGTATATCGGTCATTTTTGATTTCTATCAATGGTTTCGAGACCAGAGCTGACTTACTACTACTCAGTATGGTAGATTTCAATGTTATATTGGGTATGGACTGGCTGTCTCCCTACTATGCTATTCTTGATTATCATGCCAAGACCGTGACGCTGGCTATGCCAGGATTACCGAGGTTAGAGCGGAGAGGTTCTTTAGAGTATACTCCTTGCCGAGTCATTTCTTTTCTTAAGGCTCAGCGGATGATCGAAAAGGGGTGTGATGCATATTTGGCTTATGTGAGAGATGTTAGTGCTGAGAACCCTACAGTTGAGTCAGTTCCAGTTGTCAGGGACTATTTTGATGTATTTCCAGCTGATCTTCGGGGTATGCCACCCGATAGAGACATTGATTTCGGTATTGACTTGTTGTCGGGCACTCGGCCCATTTCCATTCCTCCCTATCGCATGGCTCTTCCTGAGTTGAAGGAGTTGAAGGAGCAGTTACAGGAGTTTCCATAAAAGGGATTCATCACGCCCAGTGTATCACCTTGGGGCACTCCAGTATTATTTGTGAAGAAAAAGGATGGCTCGATGCATATGTGTATTGACTACCGGTAGATGAATAAGGTGACAGTGAAGAACAGGTACCCATTACCTCGCATTGATGATCTATTTGACCAATAACAGGGTGATAGGGTGTTCTCCAAAATTGATCTGCATTCGGGTTATCATCAGTTGAAGATTCGGGAGCCGGATATCCCGAAGACTGCCTTCAGGACCAGATATGGCCACTATGAGGTCCTTGTTATGTCATTTGGGCTGACCAATGCCCCAACAGCCTTTATGCACCTGATGCACAACATATTTCGGCTTTATCTTGATACTTTTGTCATTGATGACATTCTGGTATATTCTCGGTCCCAAAAGAACCATGAGCAGCACTTGAGGACCGTGCTTCAGACATTAAGGGAGAAGAAGTCGTATGCCAAGTTTTCTAAGTGTGAATTTTGGCTTGATTTGGTGGAATTCCTAGGCCACGTGGTGTCTTCGGATGGGATCAAGGTAGATCTGAAGAAGGTGGAGGCGGTACAGAGTTGGTCCAGACCGTCCTCAGCTACTGAGATCCGTAGTTTCCTCCATTTGGCTGGGTATTATCGCTATTTTGTTGAGGGATTTTCATCCATTTCAGCTCCTATGACCAGACTGACCCAGAAGGGTGTATATTTTATATGGACTGAGGAGTGTGAGGAGAGCTTTCAGAAGCTCAAGACAGCCCTGGCTACAGCTTATGTGTTGGTTTTGCCTACTGGTTCCGGGTCCTATACGGTCTATTGTGATGCTTCGAGCATTGGCCTAGGAGCGGTGTTGATGCAGAATGGTAGGGTGATTGCCTACGCGTCCATATAGTTGAAGGTTCATGAGAAAAACTACCATGTTCATGATCTCGAGTTGGCAGCAATTGCTCACGCCCTGAAGATATGGCGTCGTTATTTATATGGTGTTCCCTGTGAGATATTCACGGAACATCGGAGTTTGCAGCACATATTCAGGCAGAAGAATCTAAATTTGCGCCAGCGTAGGTGGTTGGAGTTGTTTAAGGACTATGACATCACTATATTATACCACCCAGGGAAGGCCAATGTGGTGGCTGACGCCTTGAGTCACCGGGCGGAGAGTTTGGGGAGTTTGGCATACCTTCATGTAGCTGAGAGGCCTCTAGCCTTAAATGTTCAGTCCTTAGCCAGTCAGTTCATGAGATTGGATCTTTCTGAGCCTTGCCGGGTATTAGCTTGTGTGGTTGCTCGATCTTCCGTTTATGAGCGCAACAGAGAGCGCCAGTATGATGATCCCCACCTTTTGGTTCTTCAGGATAGAGTCCGGCGGGGTGATGCTAGGGATGTGACTATAGGAGATGATGGTGTAATGAGGATGCAGGGTCTGATATGTGTGCCCAATGTGGATGGGTTTCGGGATTTGATTTTTGAGGAGGCCCATAGTTCGTGGTATTCCATCCATCCGGGTACCGCGAAGATGTACCAGGATCTGAGACAACACTATTGGTGGCGAAGGATGAACAAGGATATAGCGGAGTTTGTAGCCAAGTGTCTCAACTGTCAGCAAGTCAAATGTGAGCATCAGAGACCGGGAGGGTTACTTCAGCAGATTGAGCTTCCAGAGTGGAAGTGGGAGTGGATCACCATGGATTTTGTGGTTGGACTTCCTCGGACTTTGAGGAAGTATGATGCTACTTGGGTGATTGTGGATCGGCTGACCAAATCAGCCCATTTCATTCCAGTGCTGACTACATATTCATCGGAGAGGTTGGCTGAGATTTATATCATATAGATTGTTCGCCTCCACGGTATTCCAGTATCTATCATTTCAAACAGAGGTACACAGTTCACTTCACGGTTGTGGAGAGCCATTCAGCAGGAGTTAGGAACCAGGGTAGAGTTGAGCACGGCATTTCACCCTCAGACGGATGGGCAATCCGAGCGTACGATTCATAATTCTCGAGGATATACTCTATGCCTGTGTGATAGATTTGGAGGGTCATGGGATCGATAATTGCCTCTTGTAGAGTATGCTTATAACAACATCTACCAGTCCAACATTCAGATGGCACCGTATAAGGCTTTGTATGGTGGGTGATGCAGGTCTCCCGTGGGATAATTTGAGCCGGGCGAGACCCGATTGTTGGGTAAAAACTTGGTTCAGGATGCCCTGGACAAGGTGAAGGTGATTTAAGAGAGACTTCGCACATCTCAGTCCAGGCAGAAGAGCTATGCGGACCGAAAGGTTTGTGACTTGGAATTTATGGTTGGTGATCGGGTTTTGCTTCGGGTATCGCCTATGAAGGCGTCATGAGGTTTGGGAAGAAAGGCAAGCTGAGTCTGAGATTTATTGGCCCTTTTGAGGTGTTGCGACGTGTTGGGAGGTTTCTTATGATCTAGCCCTGCCCCCCAGCCTTGCAGGGGTTCATCCGGTGTTCCACGTCTCCATTCTCCGGAAGTATAACGGAGACCCGACTCATGTTTTGGATTTCAGTTCAGCCCAGTTGGACAAGGATTTGTCATATGTAAAGGAGCCAGTAGCTATATTGGATAGGTAGGTCAAGAAGCTCAGGTCAAGGGATATTACATTAGTAAAGGTTCAGTGGTGGGGTTAGCCAGTCGAGGAGGCGACTTGGGAGACCGAGCAGGATATGCGGAGTCAGTACCCTCATCTTTTCTCAGCTTCAGGTATGTTTCAATGCTCGTTCGAGGACGAAAGATTTTATTAAGAGGGGGAGGATGTAATGACCCGGTCGGTCAATTTGAGAGTTAGCGCCCTGATCCCCTAATAACCGCTTCTCCCATGTCTATTTATGTTATTGGAACTTGTTGGAGCGTTGAGTGATAAAATCCGGGGTGATTTTGGACACATAGTCCATAAATGTGGAATATAGCTTAAATCTGGCCGTAGCTAGAGTTGTGTGAAGACGGATCCAGAATGGAATTCCATCGACTCTGTTAGCTCCGTTGGGTGATTTCGGGGTTAGGAGCGTGTTCGAATGTGCTTTCGAGGTCGGTTGTGGATTTAGGCTTGAATTGGCAAAAGTTAGAATTTCGGCGATTTTGGCCGATAGGTGAGATTTTGATATCAGACTCGGAATGGAATTCCGAAAGCGACAGCAGGTCCATAATGTTATTTATGACCTGTGTGCAAAATTTGAGATCATTCGGATGAGTTTAGACGTGTTTTGGCATCGGACGTGAATTCTAGAAATTTCCTAAGTTCTTAGCCTTGAATCTATGCATATTTGATGAATTTGATGTTATGAGATGTGTTTTTAAGACTCTACCAAGTTTGAATGGGGTATTAGAGTTGGTTGGTAGTTTTGGTTGAGGTCTCGGGGGCCTCGGGTGCGTTTCGGGTGTTCAACGGGTATATTTTTGGTTTAAACTTTTGTTGTTTCTGTTTTTCTTGAGCATCAGATAAATCCTTCAGTGTGATCGCGTGTCTTGGGCCGAGATCGCGGAGAGTAAGTTTGGGACCAGCTGATTTTTTTCAATGTGATCGGATAAGAGGAGCGCGACCGCATAAGGGCTATTGGGTCGGGGAGGGGAGTTTCACTCTGTGCGTTCGCGTGGGCCTTAGCTGCGAACGCATAGGCCCAGTCCAGGAAAGCTATGCAAACACAGCTGGATGTGTGCGACCGCACTGTGGTCCATCTTTAGGAGTGTGTGGCCTAGCCTATGCAATCGCATCTGTATAAGCACGATCGCACATCACAATTTAGGCCTGGGCAGAATATTAAACCCATTTCGAGGGTTTAAGTCTATTTTCACCACTTTCAAATTTTGTAGCTCGGGAAGGGCGATTTTTGAAGACTTTTGCACCTGGGTAATTTGGGTAAGTGATTTCCATCCATTGTAGATCAAATTCTATGATTCCAATCTTAAATTCAACCTTTAATTTCGAAATTTGTGGGTAGAAAAGGGGAAAAATGGGATGAACTTCATAGACCAAATTGTTGAGTTTTGCTTGGGTGTTTGACCTCCGATTTGAGAGATTCGTATATGGTTATACTTGTGAGTGAATGGAGGTTCGAAAAATGTGATTTTTACCGAATTCCGAGACGTGGGCCCGGGAGACTTTTTGGGTGAATTTCCTAGTTTCGCGTATTAGCTTCTAATTGATTAGCTATTTTGATTCCTTAAAGTGTTATTTACATTATGTAATTGAATTAACCAGATTTGGGCCACCCAGAGTTCGATACTCGTGGCAAGAGCGTGGTATTGAGTTGATTAGCGCAGTCAAGGTAAGTGGCTTGCCTAATTCTGTGTTGGGGACTTCCCCTTAGGCATTTTTATGCTGATTTTGTTACGTGGACGCCGTGTACGTGAGGTGACGATTGCATACACGGGTCATTGTTTCTAAAATCCTATTTTTACTTCCACGAAATTGCTCATTTTCATTCATATATTACTGTTTCATATCTTAACTGAGTAGATAGCTTAAGAGTAAGCATGCCTACCTGTTCTTACTTGATTTCCGCTTATTTTCCACTAGTCGCACCATGCTTAGGTAGCTTTACTATATTCTTGCCAGTTGTTTTTCTTGGACTGTTTAATTAAGCCGTATTTGACATACTACCGCTTTGCATATTTAAATTGGACTACGGACCGAGATCTAGGAGCTTTCCCCCTGTACTGCATTTCATATTTAAATTGGGACAACGGACCGAGATCTGGGAGCTTTCCCCTGTACTGAAATCCATATTTAAATTGGGACTATGGACAGAGATCCGGGAGCTTTCCCCCTATACTGCATAGCATATTTAAATTGGGAATACGGACTGAGATCCGGGAGCTTTCCCCTTGTACTGCATTGCACATTTACTGTTGAGATATATGTTAGGCTGAGCCGAGGGCTCTCTGTTTGTTATAAACTCTCCTAAGTTTCCGTTAATCCTGTTTATCATTGCTCATCTATGTTTCACTATTTATTATTTTATTGACTTGTTTTAAAACCCAGTAGAGCGTCAACCTGACCTCGTCACTACTTGACTGGGGTTAGGCTTGGCACTTACGGAGTACCGAATGTGGAGTACTCATGCCCTTTCCTGCGCATTTTTTTCCAATGTGTAAATCAAGGTACCAACACCTAGTATCGTGGATAGAAGTCATTCTAGCAGCTGCCACGAGACCGCGAGGTAATTCTACCGCGTCCGCAGAATCCGACGAGTCCCCTTCTACTCTAGTATGGGCATAGAGGACTTATGTACATTTCCACTATTTCATTATATAGAGGTACATTTAGTACGGAGGTTGTGACTATCATGACATTCCGGATTTTGGGAAGTGAAAGTGTACATGTTGAGCAGTTATGTTATATATTCTTGAGTTCTTTTCTGTCTTTATTTTATTGATTCTATTATTTTCCGCAAATTTTAAGCTTACCTAGTCTTAAAGACTAGGTGAAGTCACGATACCTTCAGAGGGAAAAACGATTCATGACAGGATTAGACTGGATACTTACTGGATACATATTGTTTATGTACTCATGCTACGCTCTGTACTTAATTGTACATGTTCTGAGGTAGGTGCATCTGGGTATCAGTCCGGAGCTCATCCTTGATTGCACTTGGTTGAGGCTTCACGGTAAGCTGCTTGTCCTGATGACATTCAGCAGCACTCTGGAGTCTTTCTTTTGCTATTTCCGTCTATATCCTCTCAGACAGTAGGATAGTCCTATATTTCTTTGATTCTACTCTACTAGATGCATGTAGACTTGTGACACTAGTTCCTGGCACACACATTGGTAGACTATTATTTTGGTGATGTAATTAATTAAAGTTGACTTTTGGTCTTCGTAGCTTAATTGCCCTGCTATGTGTTATATTCCATGCGTAGTGGATAAATTACTTTTGAAATAAGGGAAGGATTTAGTAGAAAACAAACTAGATTCACTAGATAATTAGTGTTGACTTGCCTGACAACGGTGTTAGGCGCCATCATGACCGGATTAGGATTTGGGTCGTGACAATATGGTATCAGATCTGTAGGTTCACGTAAGTCTCACGAGTTACGGGCAAACCCAATAGAGTCTTGCGGATCGGTACGGATACGTCTATGTTTATCCTCGGAAGGCTATACGGTGTTAGGAAATATCTCTTTATTGATCTTCTATCGTCAGTTGATGATATGCTAAATCTCACTCTTCTATTCTCTCGCAGATGGTGAGGACGCGCGTAGCCAACGTTCCAGACTTGGGAGAGCCGTTCAACATGAGTTAGGCACCAGGGTAGAGTTGAGCACATCGTTTCACCCTTAGACTGATGGGAAATCCGAGCGCACGATTTATAATTCTCGAAGATATGCTCTGTGCTTGTGTTATAGATTTTGGAGGGTCATGGGATCGATACTTGCCTCTTGCAGAGTTTGCTTATAACAACAGCTACCAGTCCAGCATTCAGATGGCACCGTATGAGGCTTTGTATGGTAAGTGATACAGGTCTCCCGTGGGATGGTTTGAGTCGGGCGAGGCCCGATTGTTGGGTACAGACTTGGTTCAGGATGCCCTGGACAAGTGAAGGTGATTCAGGAGAGACTTCGCACAGCTTAGTCCAGGCAGAAGAGCTATGCGGATCGGAAGGTTCGTAACTTGGCATATATGGCTGGTGATCGGGTTTTGCTTCGGGTATCGCCTATGAAGGGCGTCATGAGGTTCGGGAAGAAAGGAAAGCTGAGTCCGAGATTTATTGGCCCTTTTGAGGTGTTGCGACGCGTTGGGGAGGTTTCCTATGAGCTAGCCCTGCCCCCAGCCTAGCAGGGGTTCATCTGGTGTTCCACGTCTCCATGCTCCGGAAGTATCACGGAGACCCGACTCATGTTTTGGATTTCAGTTCAGCCCAGTTGGACAAGGATCTGTCATATGTTAAGGAGCCAGTAGCTATATTGGATAGGCAGGTCAAGAAGCTCAGCTCAAAGGATATTGCGTCAGTAAAGGTTCAGTGGAGGGATCAGCCAGTCGAGGAGGCGACTTGGGAGACCGAGCAGGATATTCGGAGTCAGTACCCTCATCTTTTCTCAGCTTCAGGTATGGTTCTATGCTCGTTCGAGGACGAACAATTTTCTTATGAGGGGGAGGATGTAATGACCCGGTCGGTCGTTTTCAGAGTTAGCCCCCTGATCCCCTAATAATCGCGTCTCCCATGTCTATTTATGTTATTGGAAATTGTTGGAGCGTTGAGTGATGAAATCCGGGGTGATTTTGGACACATAGTCCATAAATGTGAAATTTAGCTTTAGAAATCTGGCCGTAGCTAGAGCTGTGTGAAGACGGATCCGAAATGGAATTCCATCGACTCTGTTAGGTCCGTTGGGTGATTTCGGGGGTTAGGAGCATGTTCAGAATGTGCTTTCGAGGTCGGTTGTGGATTTACGCTTGAATTGGCAAAAGTTAGAATTTCGGAGATTTTGGCCGATAGGTGAGATTTTGATATCGGACTCGGAATAGAATTTTGAAAGCGACAACAGGTCCATAATGTCATTTATGACCTATGTGCAAAATTTGAGGTCATTCGGATGAGTTTAGACTTGTTTTGGCATCGGACGTGAATTCTAGAAATTTCCTAAGTTCTTAGGCTTGAATCTATGCATATTTGATGATTTTGATGTTATGATATGTGTTCTTAAGGCTCGACCAAGTTTGAATGGGGTATTAGAGTTGGTTGGTAGTTTTGGTTGAGGTCTCGGGGGCCTCGGGTGCGTTTCGGGTGTTCAACGGGTATATTTTGGGTTTAAACTTTTGTTGTTTCTGTTTTTCTTGAGCATCAGATAAATCCTTCAGTGCGATCGCGTATCTTAGTCTGCGATCGCGGTGAGTAAGTTTGGGCCTAGCTGATTTTTTTCAATGCGATCCCAATAAGAGGAGCGCGACGGAGTTTCACTCTGTGCGTTCGCGTGGGCCTTAGCTGCGAACGCATAGGCCCAGTGCAAACGCAGCTGGATGTGTGCGACCGCACTGTGGTCCAGCTTTAGGAGTGTGTTTCCTAGCCTATGCGATCGCATCTGTATGAGCGCGATCGCACATCACAATTTAGGCCTGGTCAGAATATTAAACCCATTTCGAGGGTTTAATCCTATTTTCACCATTTTCGAATTCTGGAGCTCGGGAAAGGCAATTTTTGAAGACTTTTGCACCTGGATAATTTGGGTATGTGATTTCCATCCATTGTAGATCAAATTCAATGATTCCAATCTTAAATTCAACCTTTAATTTCAAAATTTGTGGGTAGAAAAGGGGGAAAATGAGATGAACTTCATAGACCAAATTGTTGAGTTTTGCTTGGGTGTTTGACCTCCGATTTGAGAGATTCTTATATGGTTATACTCGTGAGTGAATGGGGGTTCGAAAAATATAATTTTTACCCGATTCCGAGACATGGGTCCGGGGGACTTTTTGGGCGAGTATCCTAATTTCGCGTATTAGCTTCGAATTGATTAGCTATTTTGATTCCTTAAACTGTTATTTAAGTTATGTAATAGAATTTACTAGATTTGGGCCACCCGGAGTTGGATACTCGTGGCAAGAGCGTGGTATTGAGTTGATTAGCGCAGTCAAGGTAAGTGGCTTGCCTAATTATGTGTTGGGGACTTCCCCTTAGGCATTTTTATACTGATTTTGTTACGTGGACGCCGTGTACGTGAGGTGATAAGTGCGTACACGGGTCATTGTTGCTAAAATCTTATTTTTACTTCCATGAAATTGCTCATTTTCATTCATATATTATTGTATTCAATCTTAACTGAGTAGATAGCTTAAGAGTAAGCATGCCTACCTGTTCTTTTGATTTCCTCTTATTTGCCACTAGTCGCACCATGCTTAGGTAGCTTTACTCTATTCTTGCCAGTTGTTTTTCTTGGACTGTTTAATTAAGCCGTATTTGACATACTTCTGCTTTGCATATTGAAATTGGGACTACGGACCGAGATCCGGGAGCTTTCCCCTTTATTGCATTTCATATTTAAATTGGGACTACGGACCGAG
Organism: Nicotiana paniculata; assembly: GCA_005239505.1. NCBI lineage: Eukaryota > Viridiplantae > Streptophyta > Magnoliopsida > Solanales > Solanaceae > Nicotiana > Nicotiana paniculata. The sequence continues at coordinate 60,580 of ML367279.1, read as the reverse complement.
ATCCGGGAGCTTTCCCCTGTACTGATATCCATATTTAAATTGGGACTATGGATAGAGATCCGGGAGCTTTCCCCCTGTACTACATAGCATATTTAAATTGGGACTACGGACCGAGATCCGGGAGCTTTCCCCCTGTACTACATAGCATATTTAAATTGGGACTACGGACTGAGATCCGGGAGCTTTCCCATTATACTGCATTGCACATTTACTGTTGAGATATATGATGTGATGAGCCGAGGCTCTCTGTTTGTTATAAACTCTTCTAGTTTTCCATTAATCCTGTTTATCATTGCTCATCTATGTTTCACTGTTTATTATTATTATTGACTTGTTTTAAAACTCAGTAGAGCCTCAACCTGACCTCGTCACTACTTGACTGGGGTTAGGCTTGGCACTTACGGAGTACCGAATGTGGAGTACTCATGCCCTTTCCTACGCATTTTTTCCCAATGTGCAGATCCACGTACCAGCACCCAGTATCGTGGCTAGGAGTCATTCTAGCAGCTGCCAAAAGACCGCGAGGTAATTCTACCGTGTCCGCAGAATCCAACGAGTCCCATTCTACTCTACTATAGGCATAGAGGACTTATGTACATTTCCACTACTTCGTTGTATAGAGATACATTTAGTACGGAACTTGTGACTATCGTGACATTTCGGGTTTTGGGAAGTGAAAGTGTACATGTTGAGCAGTTATGTTATATCTTCTTGAGTTCTTTTCTGTCTTTATTTTTTATTTTATTATTTTCCGCAAATTTTAGGCTTACCTAGTCGTAGAGACTAGGTGATGTGATGATACCTTTCGGAGGGCAAAACGGGTCATGACAGGATTAGACTGGATACTTACTGGATACATATTGTTTATGTACTCATGCTACACTCTGTATTTAATTGTATAGGTTCTGAGGCAGGTGCATCTGGGTATCAGTCCAGAGCTCGTCCTTGATTGCACTTGGTTGAGGCTTCACGGTAAGCTGCTTGTCCTGATGACATTCAGCAGCACTCTGGAGTCTTTCTTTTGCTATTTCCGTCTATATCCTCTCAGACAGTAGGATAGTCCTATATTTCTTTTATTCTACTCTACTAGATGCCTCTAGACTTGTGACACTAGTTCCTGGCACACACATTGGTAGACTATTATTTTGGTGATGTAATTAATTAAAGTTGACCTTTGATCTTCGTAACTTAATTGCCCTGCTATGTGTTATATTCCATGCGTAGTGGATAAATTACTTTTGAAATAAGGGAAGGATTAAGTAGAAAACAAACTACATTCACTAGATAATTAGTGTTGGCTTACCTGAAAACGGTGTTGGGAGACATCGCAACCGGATTAGGATTTGGGTCGTGACAACATGGTATCAGAGCTCTAGGTTCACGTAAGTCTCGCGAGTTACGGGCAAACCCAATAGATTCTTGCGGATCGGTACGGAGACATCTGTATTTATCTTCGGGAGCCTATAGGGTGTTAGGAAATCTCTCTTTATTCATCTTTTATCGTCAGTTGATGGTATGCTAAATATCACTCTTCTATTCTCTCGCAGATGGTGAGGACGCGCGCAGCCGATGTTCCAGACCCGGGAGGAGCCGCTACCCCCGTCCTCAGAGGCCGTGGTAGAGGTTGGGGGAGGGCACAAGCCTGAGGTAGGGGACGAGGGCGTCCCAAAGCTGTCCCAGTTGCACCGTCACTAGATCCAGCGAAGGATCCTATAACTGAGGAGTAGGGCGAGGCGCCCGCAGCAAATCCTGCCCCGTTGGACTTCATGACGGCGCTGGGATTTCAGGAGGTTATGGGCCGTATAATGCGGTTCATGGATACTATGACTCAGGCTGGTTTATTTCCAGCGAACCCGACTACATCGCAGGCAGGAGGGGGAGCACAGACCTCTACTGCCAAGGCCGCAGGACATGCAACTGCAGTTTATTAGACCCCAGGTACACTGCCCGCGGGTGGGGTTCAGCCAGTAGCAGCAGCACCACCTGAGCCTAGACCAGCTGCGGACGACGACCCGTAGAAACTATTACATAGATGGACCAGACTGCACCCTCCTGTCTTCGGAGGCGAGCATCATGAGGATGCTCAGGATTTTATTGACAGGTGCAGGGATAGACTGTACAATATGAGGATATTGGAGTCCTATGAAGTTGACTTCACTACTTTCCAGCTAGAGGGCATGGCCCGTAGATGGTGGCAGTCTTATGTTCTTGGCAGACTGGCGGATTCTCCTTCTATCACTTGGGAGCAGTTCATTCAGCTATTCCTGGATAGGTATATTCCACCCTTTGAGAGGGAAGAGCTGCAATATCAGTTTGAGCAGCTAGATCAAGGTCAGATGTCAGTGACCGACTACGAGGCTAGGTTTTCTGAGCTATCTCGTCATGCACTTATGATACTTCCTACTGACGTAGAGAGAGTGTGGAGATTTGTAGTTGGTTTTCACTCAGGTATTAGGGCCAACATGGCCTGTGAGGTGGAGATGGGGACTCCTTATCAACTTGTAGTAGATATTGCTCGCATGATTGAGGGCTATCGATTGAGGAGCAGAGAGTAGGGACAGCAGGATAAGAGAGCTCGGTTTTCTGGGGATTTCAGAGGTTCTCCAACTAGGGGCATAGGTCAGTTTGGTAGGTTCCATCCTAGTAGGCCTCGATATTCAGCACCCCCACCACCTCTTCGAGGTGCTCCAGTGAGGCCTTATTTCAGCGCAATGCCGGAGAGTTCTTATCACCCACCAGCCATTCAGGGTTCCTCCGGCGGGTATTCTGGTCATCAAGGATCTTCTAGCTCTTATTTTAGTGCTATGACAGAGAGTTCATACTTCCCTCCAGCTATTCAGGGTTCTTCTTCAGTGCAGCAGGCTATGGTGCCGAGAGGTTGTTATGAGTATGGGGATCCAGGTCACATGAAGAGGTTTTATCCCAGGCTTCGGGGCAAGGAAGTGCAGCAGAGTCACCAGCCTATGGTTTCAGCAGCGGTGGTCCGGCCACCCAGAGGTGGAGGACAGGCTGGTAGAGGTCGTCCTAGGGGTGGCGGCCAGACAGGGGGAGCCAGCCAGCTCTTGTCCATTCGGGTGGAGGTCAATCATCCGGCGCTCCAGCCGGATTCTATGCTTTCCCGACCAGACCAGATGCAATAGCCTCAGATGTCGTGATCACAGGTATTATTTCAGTATGCGATAGGGATGCATCGGTATTATTTGATCCAGGATCCACTTATTCATAAGTATCAACCTTTTTTGCTCATTTCCTGGATATTCCTCGTGAGTCCTTGGGTACTCTTGTTTATGTGTCCACTCCTTTGGGTGATTCTGTGGTTGTGGACTGGATTTATCGGTCATGTGTAGTCATATTCTGTGGGTTCGAGACCAGAGCGGACCTCTTGCTTCTTGGTATGAAAGATTTTGAGGTCATCCTTGGCATGGATTGGTTATCCCCTTATCACGTTGTCCTAGATTTTTATGCCAAAACTGTTACTCCAGCCATGCCTGAGTTGCTGAGATTGGAGTGGAGAGGTTCCTCAGTCACTGCAGCTAGTCGGGTTGTTTCTTTCCTGAAGGCTCGATGTATGGTCGAGAAGGGTTGTTTGGCTTATCTTGCTTATGTGCGGGACACCTCCGCCGAGTCTCCGAAGATTGATTCAGTGCCAGTAGTTTGAGATTTTGCTGATGTATTTCCGTCAGACCTTCCAGGCATGCCACCAGATCATGACATTGATTTTTGCATTGACTTAGCTCCAAGCACCCAGCCTATATCGATTCCCCCATACCGCATGGCTCCAAAGGAATTAAAGGAATTGAAATAACAACTTGAGGAGTTGTTAGCTAAGGGGTTTATCAAACCGAGTGTATCGCCTTGGGGTGCTCCGGTGTTATTTGTGAAGAAGAAGGATGGGAATATGCGGATGTGTATTGACTACCGCTAGTTGAACAAAGTCACCATCAAGAACAAGTACACGTTGCCGCGTATCGATGATTTGTTTTACCAGTTGCAGGGTGCTCATGTGTTTTCTAAGATTGACTTGAGATCAGGGTACCATCAGCTGAAGATTAAGGACTCGGATGTTCCGAAGAATGCCTTTCGTATGAGATATGGTCATTATGAGTTCCTGATGATGTCCTTTGGCTTGACTAATGCCCCAGCATCATTTAGGGATTTGATGAACAGGGTGTTCAGGCCTTATATTGATTCTTTTGTCATTGTCTTTACTGCTGACATTCTGATTTACTTACGTAGCCTGGGGGAGCACGAGCAGCATTTGAGAGTTGTGCTCCAGACCTTGCGGAAACAAAAGTTGTACGCTAAGTTCTCCAAGTGTGAGTTCTGGTTAGATTTTATGGCATTCTTGGGATATGTGGTATCCGAGGATGGTATCAAGGTGGATCCTAAGAAGATTGAGGTCGTTCAGAGTTGGCCACGCCCTACCTCAACGACAGAGATCAGGAGCTTCTTGGGACTGGTAGGTTATTATTGCAGGTTAGTGAAGGGTTTTTTGTCCATTGCAGCCCCTCTGACTAGATTGAACCAGAAGGGTGCCCCATTTCTATGGTCCGACGAGTGTGAGGAAAGCTTCCAGAAGCTCAAGAGAGCCTTGACCACAACACCAATTCTAGTGTTGCCTTCTGGTTCGACGATGTATACAGTTTATTGCGACGCTTCACGCATTGGTTTGGGATGTGTATTGATGCAGGAGGGGCGAGTTATTGCATATGCTTCACATCAGCTGAAGGTTCATGAAAATAATTAACCTGTGCACGATTTGGAGCTGGCGGCGATTGTTCATGCTCTTAAGATTTGGAGGCACTACTTGTATGGGGTGCCTTGTGAGGTTTATACAGACCACCGCAGTTTGCAGCACTTGTTCAAGCAGAGGGATATTAATTTGAGGCAGCGTAGATGGCTTGAGTTACTGAAGGATTATGACGTTACTATTCTTTATCATCCGGGCAAGGCGAACGTGGTTGCAGATGCCTTAAGCAGGAAGGCGGAGAGTATGGGTAGCTTGTCTTTCATTTCAGCAGAGGAGAGACCTCTAGCTTTAGACATTCAGTCCTTGGCTAATCACCTGGTGAGGTTGGACCTTTCATAGCCCAGTCGAGTTCTTGCACGTGTTGTTTCTCAGTCTTCATTATTGGGGGAGATCAAGGCTCGGCAGTTTAATGATCCGCACTTGGCAGTTCTCCGGGAAACGGTGTTACAGGGTGGTGCCAAGGAGGTTTTTATTGGCGAGGATGGTGTTCTGAGACTTCAGGGTCGCATATGTGTCCCTAATGTTGACGTCCTGAGGGAGAGGATTCTAGAGGAGGCGCATAGTTCCAAGTATTCTATTCACCCTGGTTCTACGAAGATGTATCGTGGCCTGAGGCAGCATTACTGGTGAAGGCGGATGAAGAAGGACATAGTGGAGTATGTGGCTAGATGTCTAAATTGCCAGCAGGTTAAGTATGAGCACCAGAGGCCAGGATGCCTACTTCAGCAGATGCCTATACCTGAGTGGAAATGGGAGCGCATCACTATGGTTTCGTAGTTGGGTTTCCTCGGACCTTGCAGAAGGTTGATACGGTTTGGGTTATTGTGGACAGGTTGACCAAGTCGACACATTTCATTCCAGTAGCTACTACTTATACTTCAGAGAGGTTGGCCCAGATCTACATTCGGGAGATAGTATGGTTGCATGATGTGCCTGTGTCCATTATATCAGATCGAGGTCCTCAGTTCACCTTGCACTTTTGGAGAGAAATACAGAGTGAGTTAGGCACCCGAGTAGAGCTCAGCACAGCATTCCACCCTCAGACCGACGGGCAGTCGGAGCAGACAGTTCATTGGAGGACAGTCTCAGAGCATGTGTGATTGACTTTGGAGGGAAGTGGGACCAGTTCTTGCCTTTGGCCAGGTTTGCTTATAATAATAGTTATCATTCTAGTATTGAGATGGATCCATTTGAGTCCTTGTATAGTTGGCGATGTCGTTCTCCCATCGGGTGGTTTGAGCCTGGCGAGTCTAAGTTATATGGAATTGACCTGGTGAAGGATGCCTTGGAGAAAGTAAAGTTGATTCAGGAGAGGCTTCGCACAACACAGTCCAGATAGAAGAGTGCGGATTATAAAGCGCGTGATGTATCGTTTATGGTCGGTGAGAAGGTTCTGTTGAAAGTCTCGTCGATGAAGGTTATTATGAGATTTAGAAAGAAGGACAAGCTGAGCCCAGGTTTATAGGTCCATTGAGGTGTTGAGGCGAGTTGGGGAGGTTGTTTATGAGCTCGCTTTACCTCCCAGTTAATCAGGAGTTCATCCGGTCTTTCATGTGTCCATGCTCCGGAGGTACCACGCCGACTTCTCTCACATGATAGACTTCAGCACCATTCAACTAGACGAGAGATTGGGTTATGAGGAGGATCCAGTTGCTATCATTGACAGGCAGGATCGCAAGTTGAGGTCCAAGAGGTTTTCCTCCGTAAAGGTCCAGTGGAGGGGCCAACAAGTCGAGGAGGCGACTTGGGAATCCGAGGAGGACATGCGGGTCAGATATCCACACTTATTCAGCACTCAGCTATGATTCTAGACTCGTTCGAGGATGAACGTTTGTTTAAGAGGTGGAGAATGTAACGACCCGACCGGTCGTCTTGTGTTCTAGAACCACATGCACCTAAACGAGACTTTCCGTATTTGCTTTTACTGATTTATAGTTTGCGGGGACGGGTAGTTCGAGGTTTGGAGGAGTTTGGAGTGGTATGGGAACACTTAGTTCCTTAAGGTTGGCATTGTTTGACTTCGATCAACATTATTAGTAAATGACCTCGAAAACGAGATTTGAAAGCTCCAGTAGGTTCGTATGATGATTTCGGACTTGGACGTATGTTCGTACCGGGTTTCGGATAACCCGGGAGCGTTTCGGCGCCAAATAGTGAAATATGATTCCTTAAGTTCAAAATTGAGGTTTGGAACGTGTTTTTGTGTTATGGAAGTCCGAACGGAATTTTGAGACCAGGAATAGTTCTGTCATGTCATTTATGACTTGCTCGCAAAATTTGGTATCATTCCGAGTAGTATAGGTATGTTTCGGCATGTTGAAAGTGAATTCAAGAACTTGAAGATCAAAGTTTGATTCAATTTGGTTTTGGGGTCGAATTCTTAGTTTCGTTGTTGTTTTTCGCATTTCGAGAATTCGAGCGAGTCCATATCATGAATATAGACCCAGCAGTGCCTTTGGACGGGGTCCCGGGTGGCTCGGGTGAGTTTCGGACCCCTCAGAGCTAAATTGCAACAAACCAGATTTGCCAAGTTTTGGTTTCCTTCTTCGTGTTCGCGGGTGTACGGTCACGTTCGCGAAGAAGAATTTGGGCATGAGTGAAAATTGCTCTATGCATTTGCATAGGCACTAATGCATTCCCGTAGTGTATGTTGATGGGCCGGTCAATTTGTCCTATGCGGTCGCACCACCCCTCCCCCCACCGCGTTCGCGTAGGTCCAGCCCGGCTAGCCTTCGCGTTCGCTGGCTTCTTTCGCGTTCGCATAGGAGGGCCTTCAGGGGGGCCTAGACTAATGGCCTTCGCGAACAACTGCCCATGTCGAGTTCGCACTGAAGGGGGAAAGGGCAGCTGGCCAGTTAAATTAAAATGGGACTTCACCATTTTGAGGCCATATTATTGTATCTTTGGCGATTTGGGAGCTCTAAAAAGGGGAGATTCGACCTAGCATCATGAGGTAAGTTGATTCCTATTTAAAAGTGAGATTTATACTTGAATTTTGGGCAGATTAACACACAAAATTTGTGGAAATCATGGGTTTAGAGCAAAACCTAGGGTTTTGAGAAAAAAAAATAAGATTTAAATAAGAAATTTGTTGTGGAATCATGCAAAAATAATATATTATTGATCCTTAGATTATGGTAACAATTTCTCTTGAAAATTTCTGGAATCCGAGCATGTGAGCCCGGGGGTACATTTTAGAATTTTTGCAACTAGGATGGGGTAATCATTTAAATAGGAGAATTGTGAACTTTTGAATATAGATTGATTGATTTATATAATGTTTGGCTAGTTTTGAGTTCTTGGGCGACGAATTTGGAGATTCGAGCGCATTCTTGACCCGGGAAGTAGGCTTGAAACGAGGTAAGTCTTCTTGCTAACCTTGTAAGAGGGAATTGTCCCCATATATGAAGTAATTAACTATGTGTCATTATTTGTGGGGACTACGTACGTACGAGGTGACGAGAGTCCGTGTGTAGTGACTATTCTTGTTAAGTCCGGGTAGTTAGGTTTACACCATGCCTTGTGAACTCTGTTAATGGAACTATATACCTTGTGATCTCCTTGTATGCAAGATTGTTTTCAGGACCCTAGAACTTGACGTTTTCAAACGAATTACTATTTTGGAAAAGTATTTAAGGAAAAATGTCGTGTTTATTTGTGGCCGCTTCGCAATTTATATTACGCGAGCGGATTGATTCTTTCCACTACTCTCATAGGAGCTAGTCGTACACCATTGAAGGTTAATAGATGCATCTATGGTTCGCGTTGTTCGACCCTTCGGCAGTGCACATTTATTATTATTTTGGCTCAGACCGTATGTCCTCGACACATTATGCGCAATCTCTTAGTCTAATATTTTTCATGAATGTTAAACTATTAGATGTTTGGGAAGAATTTTATATTGGTGTTTCGCCACGTAAATAGGTTTGGTGGTTATGCTCAATATTCATTGTTTTACTGTCCACGTGTACTTGTTATTCATTTTAAATAATATCTAATTATACTGTTTGGACCCTAGTAAGTGTCGAGTCAACCTCTCGTCACTACTTCTTCGAGATTAGACTGGATACTTACTGGGTACATATTGTTTATGTACTCATGCTACGCTCTGTACTTAATTGTACAGGTTCTAAGGCAGGTGCATCTGGGTATCAGACCGGAGCTCGTCCTTGATTGCACTTGGTTGAGGCTTCACGGTAAGCTTCTTCTCCTGATGACATTCAGCAGCACTCTGGAGTCTTTCTTTTGCTATTTCTGTCTGTATCTCTCAGACAGTAGGATAGTCCTATGTTTCTTTGATTCTACTCTACTATATGCATGTAGACTTATGACACTAGTTCCTGGCACACACATTGGTAGACTATTATTTTGGTGATGTAATTAATTAAAGTTGACTTTTGGTCTTCGTAACTTAATTGCCCTGCTATGTGTTATATTCCATGCGTAGTGGCTAAATTACTTTTGAAATAAGGGAAGGTTTAATAGAAAACAAACTAGATTCACTAGATAATTTGTGTTGGCTTGCCTGACAACGGTGTGGGGCGCCATCGCGACCGAATTAGGATTTGGGTCGTGACAAATTAATTTGTAACTGTATCACCCATCCCCATTTATCAGCTTAATTAGCCTCCTCCAATCATGATTTTCTTCCCAATTTCAAAAACTTTTAAAGTCATTCTCTCTTTCATACAAATCAACCAATATCTCTCTCTCCCTCTCATACAAATAAAACTATTATCTCTCTAAAATTGTAGCATCATATATTTCTCTTAATTAATTCCACCAACAACCATTAAAAAGCTTCAACTATTGACAAATCCATCGATATTATCTTTGAAATTGCAGGTAGAGGGGTCTGCCATTGACATACCAATAAAAACTTCAAAGTTTTGAATTAGATATTCGGATTTTACTAATTTGTAATTTCTTTGGATTGGGTGTTCTTGAAAACGGTTGAAAATATCCTTTCGAATTTATATCTCAATTTTAAAGGAGATTGGTTAAGTTTAAAGTTGGTTTTAGGTTGAATTTCAGATTGAAACTCGAGGAAAAAGAAGTTTCGGAATTGAATTACGACTGTATGATAAATGTATCATAATTGTATCTGGGTTGTATTTGGTTCTAGGTGATGTTTTAAATTGAAATTTGAAAAATATGAAGATCAAGTTATTATAATTTAGAATTGTATCACGATTGTATCATAATTTTATCACAATTTGTACCTAAAACAATATATGATTCAATACTAATATAAAGATAATACGATGTTGTACTAGTTTAAGTTTAGAATCGGTTTTAAGTTGTATCAGAATTGTGTAAGAATTCTTTCAAGATTGTATCAAATTTGTATCTGAATTATGAGCAGTTGTGAGTTCATGATGGATTTCACAATTTATATCACAAATATATGATAATTATATATTAATTTACTAGTATTGTATCAGGTATTATTTTGGATATTAATCTACCATATACAAGTTAGATACAATTGTGATACAAGTATGATACAATTATATTTTACGCATTGATGTATCTGATACAATTCAAATACAATTATCATACAATTTTAAATATTTCTTCATTTTAAGTGTTTTCTGGTCTTCCAGCGAAAGAATGATGCAGTTGATGATTTAATAATATAAAGATGTCGGCAATGGTGGGACGAGAGAAGATGGAGATTCTGGGCTTGATGTAAAAAAAAAGGAGAGAGAAAAGGAAAGGAAAAAAAAAAGGAAAGGATATAATTGAATACCTTAATTGAAGGCACTAATAATGGAGTGAGAGTCTTTTAAGAAGCAATCTATACAATTTGTAAGAAAAATATAGATACTTATTAAAAACTACAAAATATAAAGAACATTGGTAAATAAGTTTCTAATATAGTATAGTTAGGTAAAAATCCCCTTGAAAAATAAAACATATAACCCGCTACAATTGGTAAAAATAGTTTGGTACTGTAAAAATTCTTTATACTATTCAGTGTATTCAAGTTAAATCTTATAGTTTATTACTAATTAACATGTTATCTGATTCTAGGAAAGCTACTTTCCCATACTTCATTTGAGGTTGACTGGTCTTACTTACCTGTCAAATTCCCTTCATGCAAGATGCCAAAATATCTCATGCAAAATGCCACTTATTCACTTAGTAAGGCCATTTGTCAAACAAATTTTTAAAATAATGCCACAACAAATATATGGCTTTTGGTGGATTTTAGCTTATAAACACTTTATATTTACTAAACGCGTGAACAAGTCAAATTGTACTTACCCTTTCCTATAGATCTCCAAAAGCTTTTGTGTATATTTTGGTATAACTTCCAGGATTGACTTATTGAAGAATCTATATATGCATTTCCCTGTTATAAAAGACATGGATCCCAAAATAATCTCCCCATTCTCAACAGTTGTAGTCAAAGCTTTTCCAATTCTTGAAATAGCAAAAAAAATTAAGTATGAGAAACCTTTCCCTTTTGTTTATTTTTCTTATATTGTTGAGTCATGCAAATGTAATATCCTTAGATGCAAGGAAGATGGCTATTACAGAAACAGATCATGGTGTTGTTAAGGGTAAGAATATTGTTGAAAGTGACAGAATTTATCAGAGTTTCAGATCAGTTCCATCTCCTGAACAAGGTCATCTTCCAAAGCACAAAAAATCATAGTCTTTTAGTCTCCAACAAGAGAAAAAAGTAGAGCATGATCTTGTAAGTAAAGGATCAAGCCATTACATATGTCTGATTATATTGTAACAAGCAAATGAATTATTCAATAATCTTTTAATGAAAAAAAATGTTTGTTTCTTCAAGTATTGAGTTTTTAGGATCTATCAGCTTTTAAATTGTTGCATGTCAAATTTTATGACATTATTTTGGAGATGATTTTTTTTTTTTTAAATTTTACATTTGTGATATAAGTACGTTAGTAGAGCTAGGAGCAAAATTAATAAAAATAATGTAGCCCAGATAGTACCGATCAGGGATTGGGTGGGTTTCTTTAAACAAATAAAGTATATTTATTTATCACATATCTAGAAATGGAAATATCAGCATATCCTTCATTGACATACAATATAAAATCTCGACTCCACGCCCGCACCTGTAAGAAAGTATTCTAATATATCGCTCCTTAAATATGTACAATGGCTTCTACGTAAAATTTCTTTTAGTCTATCATCAAAACTAAAAAAACATTTTTCCAAGTAGCAAAAAAAAAAGCATCCTTCTTTGTAAGTGTAAAAAAAAAAGGGTGAATGTGATCCAGCAATCAAGCCTTAAACTTGAGATCTCTTAGCTTGATCAGACGAGCAAATCTAAATTGAAAATCTTTTTTTTTTCTTCATATTTTTGGGATAACAAGTTGAGATCTCTTAACATGATCAGCATTTGAACAATTTGTTAAGTTGTTCTTCATACGTTGGTTTTGCTTTTTCTTCTCCTCAACTCCCAAGGAAGAATCAAATGAACGTGGATCCACTGGATCAATCACAAAATTCTAAGAATAAAGAACCCAATAAGATCATCTACATCAGAAGAAAACAAGCTTATAACACATTTACTGACTATAATCACATCTCTCCCATAGAAATTAACACACCGATGAGGCATGACCAAGGCTAGAGCAAGGAGAATTGACTAAGCATTTTATTCGAACAAATATAGAGTCAGAATGGATGGTTTTGTGTCTATTACCGGTTCTTCCTCCTGAGTTGAGACCGATCATTCAGATAGATGGGGTAAACTAATGAGCTCAGATATTAATGAACTCTATAGAAGAGTTATCTATCGGAACAATACCCTTACCGATCTATTAACAACAAGTAGATCTACGCCAGGAGAATTAGTAATGTGTCAGGAGAAATTAGTACAAGAAGCCGTGGATACACTTCTTGATAATGGAATCCGGGGACAACCAATGAGGGACGGTCATAATAAAGTTATCTTTCTTTCTCGTTTACTGATTTATACTTTAGAGTTTAACTTCTGTATTCTAACTTTTTTCACTATCAAATCATAGCCTGAAAAAATAACTATAGGTAACTGATCACGCCTAACTATGCCTTATAAAAAAGATAAAGCGGTCAATTTAAATATATTCTGGTTAACAAGTCCAGAGTCGAATCCCACAGAGAACTAAAGCTTAGCTACAGTTGTTCACTATCACCAAGAATACAAGATTGAATAATTCGTAACTTATAGATATTAAGATTCTTGTGTTTAACTAATTAACGAACAAATTAAAATAGTAAATTAACACTAAAGATACTATGGGTTGGAGAAAAGATTAAGGAGGTCTAGAGTTACGATTTCCCCAATTGTCGGAATCCTTCCCACTACGTCTTCTATAATTTCGCCTAAGTATTCTCTACCGATTATGAGCGCTCAGCGTGTTGTAATTCTCTCCCGAGTAACTATCACAATTTACTAGACATATTCTCCCGAATTACGCTAGTTGGCATTAAGAACGGCTCACTCGGATCGCACCAAGGTTTCGTTATCCCTAATCCCACCTTTAAACCCTCCATATTGACCCCTCATATACGTTAGGAGTGATGTTTTTCAACAACTACCTAAGTATGAACTCTCTCCTGAGTAATGCACACTAAATAGGCACAGTCGATTTAGAGTTGTTCAACCAACCACAATATAAACATGTAGTTGAACAAATAGAGAAAATACTACGACAAAACTATATTAACATAACACAGAAAATCATCCTCCAATAGGTTCCATCAAAACCCTAGATAACAAATTAGCTATTCATAATAGTATTCATAACTACAATACTAGAATTCATAAGCATAATGAAAATAGGAAGAAGGAAGTAAAAAACTCGTAAAAAAATTTTCCGTCCTGCTCTTATTGTGTTCTTGTCTCCTTAGGTCGAATATGTGTCAAAAGTATGTCAAAAGTCCTCAAAATACCATTTTTCATGTATATATACCAAGTAGGGTCGGGCCCAGATAATTATACCTTCTCCTACGCAAAAAAGGACACTTTTCCAGGTCAGGACGTCTGCGGCCGCGGATTCAACCACAGATTTGGCCGCAAATTTTACCTAGTGTCCTGCCTCACATCCGCGACCACGGATTTGACCGCGTTTTTCACCCTATTATTTTTGGAATTAGAAAATCGTAAAATGTGAAAGTTGTAGCTCTTTGAATCAGATTTCTAACTGTATATTGTGGAGCCCAAATGAAGTTCTGAGCAAACAGTTATATGCATTTTACTAAACAGTATGCAATATGCCTACTCGATTCTTCGTTCGTCCTTAACTATCTAATTTGATCCCCGAAAACGATCCTGGATTAATTCGTTGGGCTTTTAATCAGACTTCAAATCTCCACATCACTTGACTTCATTCCATAACATCTACATTGCTCGGAATCACTCGTACAAGGCATAAAATACACAATTAGTGCAAAACACTAGCGATTAAAGTTCAAACTCAATTAAAGTGAAGTAAATTAGAGTATAATAAATGACTAAAATACGTAATTCTAGCCTATCATAAACACCCCACACTTAAACCATTGCTCGTCCTAGAGCAATCAAACTATACTTTATATAGACACGACATTTTTAAATAATTTCCCTAACTCGTCACACCAAGAATATTTAAAATAGACTAAGCACAAAAGCATAACATCTTCAATTCAAGATTTGACTTACAAGTACCACGCATTATTCACAACTCACTCACTTATTCTAACATAGTGGTCACTGACATTACCTTTCCTTCATGAATCAAGTGCCCTCACACAACAAAAGAGAGTTGTTCCACACAATAAATTTAAGAACACTTAGGAACTCAAGATAGAAAGAATTCACTCACTCTCAGAAGTAACATTCATATGCCACAAAATATGCACCATAGGCTTTCCCGTAGTGTACTACTCTACTAATCGAGCTCATTCAGTCTAGGATCAAGTAGGACTTTATTTGGTTGTAATGTAGGCTGCGGGACGGGTAGGATACATTTAGATATAAGAGTGACTACACCTCCCTAAGCAGTTTAATACATGTACTTTAACATTCAAACCCCATATTTATATCAAGCAAAACTCCACCTTTACATCAATGTATATTACCCCATACCTCTTTAAGCACAATTACATCAAGAGTCACCACTTATCAAGGAATATTCTTTTCACAGCAATACAACTTTTTTTTCTTTTCTTTCTTTTTTATTTAGGTGGCTCTTACTTTTTCAAAACAGTGCATATTTCTCGTTATTTCATTAGTTCCACTCAAATGTCAAACTAACCACCCCACACTTTAACTTTTACACAGTTCATAATAATTCAAGTGCTCGTGAGAGGTTAGAAGGTTAAAATAGATGGTTAATTCAAACAAATGGGTAAGGCTTGTAATATGGTTGCCAAAGAAACAGGATTACAGGCTCAAAAGGGTTAACCACGATACATAACAATTAGGCGGGTAAAATATACATATCTGGCTCAACAAAGAAACGCCTATATCACTTCCAAAACTGAACAAAACTACTATTTCGCTTTGCAAACACATGGGGCAAGTTCTAGACATCAAATGCAACACACAGAATAATACAAAACCTTACACGCACATGGCACATAACTCATTCAGGATTGGTTGTTATCATGACACTCCAGTCAAATCAGTTAAGCAAATTTAAGAATCCACGATTTAAGGTATTTATCCTAGAGTCAAAATTTTAGCCTCAGCGTCACAACCAAAGTACTAACTATTCTCAGAGCATAACAAAGTTAAGAGATATCGCTACAATTCAATTCATCTCACACTAGCTCCTACTCCTAAAAAAAACTAACTACACCCAGTTCAAATAAAACCCTTAGCAAAGAACCGCGACACAAAGAAAAACCAAGGGGGAATTACTGCACTACCTACCAAGAAAATATTTTTTTGAGACTTAAATCCCTCAAGAAAATTGTCTAATAGATCTATCGTCGGGCAAATTCCAATAATTTTAAAAAAAATATTATTTAATTAAACTAACACATCCAAATTAGCATAGAAAGTCACCTGGACAATCTCCTCACCCCACACTTAAAATTGTACATTGTCCCCAATGCACACCATACTAATAAGAGGGTAAAAGAAACTCCCTAGTAGGCCAAAGGTCGAAGCACTAGAAGCTCATGGGGTACTCAGACTTCTCTCAGGATTAGTCCTTCGTGCGGGTACCTCACACTTAGTTCCAACCATCTGGTTTGTTGTTGCATCCTTACAATAGCTTTTCTTTCCATGCTCCTAGAAAATAAAAAATCGACAATACAAAAATAATACAATTAGAAAAAAAAAATAAAGCAGTAAAGCTGGGTTGCCTCCCAACAAGCGCTTGATTTAACGTGGCGGCACGACGCGAATCACTTTCTGCCTCCACTTTGAACTTACGAATTGGACCCCAAGTTTTGATTCTGCTCTATGATCATGCTCTTGGGGCGATACAAATTGTTGCGAGCCAAATATTAAATGATACTTCGTGAACTTTTTGTCTTTCAACCGAGGAGTGTCACTTTGCCCAGACGGCCTTGAAAATTTTAGAATATAGGGCTCATCTACCTCTTCCTTTGACTCTTGCATTGGCTCATACAGATCAGTTTTCATTTCACTATCTGAACATAATGTAGAGAAGTGTTTGGAATGAGGTCCAACGCGCTCAAATACATGAACTTCAAGATTTTTAACCTCCTCAACACCAATCACACTAGAGTCAACTAAATTTGTATCTTCAACGTCCCTGGTTACATCGGCATTCTCAACTTTTAGTTGGATAGATTGTTGGTGTTCTACTCTGACCTCCTCCACTAGCATCTCCTCGTATTTTTTTTAAATCTTCCATTATAATGCCAATTTCTGCAGCCAATTCATGCTCTTCTTAGCTATTATCCACAATGTAAGCTTGTTGCACTTTACAAGGTTCAATTAGTTTATTAGCTTGAGCCTCCAAGTTGTGAATAGTTGCCTCTTGCCTTTGTATATGCGGTAGTTTCTCATCATATTATTCCACAAGGCACTTCATCATATCATTGATCTCCTTCAGGTTAGCTTCCCAAGGTTCTTTGTTCCTATTCACTTCACATGAAAATGTAGAACCATCAAAGTAAGGGGTTGAGGGAGGATAAGACATATAAGCACAACCATGAAAATGACCATCTTGACCACCACACATATCACGCACATTCCACACATAATATTGAGTTGGTGCACATAACTCGCTCTCGAAAATATTTTGACAATTTTGCAATGGGTGGTTTCCTTCACAATATGCATAAGGAGGATTAAAAGTAGAATTACCAACATCAAAACTCTCATAATTCCAAGATGCCATATTTTTTAAATCAACAAGTAAAACAAAAATAAAAAAATCAAATACAAAAAATAAAAATAAAAGTTCAAACTTGAAAACCTAGCAATATATACACCTAAAGCTACACCATTAGTTCCCTGGAAACGGCGCCAAAATTTGATCACGCCCAACTATACCTTATAAAAAGGACAAAGCGGTCGCTGCAAATATATTTCGATGAACAAGTCCAGAGTTGAATCCCACAGAGAACTAACGCTTAGCTACAGTTGTTCATTATCACCAAGAATACAAGCTTAAACAATTCCTATATATAGATATTAAGATTCTTGTATTTAACTAATTAACTAACAAATTAAAATAGTAAATTAACACTAAAGATACTACGGGTTGGAGAAACAATTAAGGAGGTCTAGAGTTATGATTTTCCCAATTGTCGGAATCTTTCCCGATATGTCTTCTATAATTTCGCCTAAGTATTCTCTACCGATCATGAGCGCTCAGCGTGCTGTAATTCTCTCCCGAGTAACTACCACAATTTGCTAGACATTTTCTCCCGAATTACGCTACCTGGCATTAAGTACGGCTCACTCGGATCGCACCAAGGTTTCGTTATCCCTAATCCCACCTTTAAACCATCCGTATTGATCTCTCATTTATTAGGAGTGATGTTCAACAACTACCTAAATATGAACTCACTCCCGAGTAATACACACTAAATAGGCACAGTCGATTGAGATCTCTTCAACCAACCACAATATAAATACGTAGTTGAACAAATAGAGAAAATACTACGGCAAAACTATACTAACATAACAGGAAAATCATCCTCCAATAGGTTCCATCAAAACCCTAGATAACAAATTAACTATTCATAATAGTATGCATAACTAATACTAGAATTCATAATCAATAATGAAAATAGGAAGGAAGTGAAAAACTCGTAGAAAAATTCTCCGTCTTGCTCCTAGTGTGTTCTTGCCTCCTTAGGTCGAATATGTGTCAAAAGTATGCCAAAAGTCCTCAAAATACCATTTTTCCATGTATATATACCAAGTAGGGTCGGGCCCAAATAATTATACCTTCTCCTACGCCAAAAAGGACACCTTTCTATGTCAGGACGTCCGCGGATTCGGCCGCGGATTTTACCCACTGTTCTGCCTCACATCCGCGGCCAGATACCCGACCGCGGATTTAACTGCGTTTTTCACCCCGTTTTGTTTGGAATTTGGAAAAATGTAAAATGTGAAAGTTGTAGCCTTTTTAGATTTCTAACTATAGATTGTGGAGCCCAAATAGAATTTTGAGCGAAATGTTATGTGTATTTTACTACACAATGCGCAATATGTCTACTCGATTCTTTGTTCGTTCTTAACTATCAAATTTGATCCCCGAACACAATCCTGGCTTAATTTCTTGGACTTTTACTCAGACTTCAAAGCTCCAAATCACTTGAATTCATTCCATAACATCTACATAGTTCGAAATCACTCCTACAAGGCATAAAACACACAATTAGTGCAAAACACTAGTGATTAAAGTTCAAACTCAATTAAAGTGCAGTAAATTAGAATGTAATAAGCGACTAAAATACCTAATTCTAGCCTATCATCAGTAACCGTCCATAATAAATGAGATTAGTAACCTGAAAAATAAGTGAGAGAACCTGCTATAATTGGTAAAAATACACTAAATTCTTTAGACTATTTAGTATATCTAAGTTAAATCCTGTAGTTTATTACTAACATTTCAATTAACCTGTTTTCTAATTTTAAAAAAGCTACATTCGCAGAATTTTATAGCAGCGTTGTTGAACTTTCTCATACTTCATTTGAGGTTGACGGGTCAACATTTCTGCTAAATTGTTCACCATTTCTAGAAGGATCAATGGTCAACTCTATCAAAATACAAATAACTAAAAAAGAATTTGAGTCATATTTTCTTTTTATATCACCATTTTTATGCACGAGAAATCATTCTAATCATTATGCATTATCAAATGACGGTGAAAAGGAAGGGAAAAAAAGCTAAAATTTCATACATGGAGTCAGTGACATTGGTGACTCATCTTTGAATTTCTTGATGACCTCTTCGTTCAGACATTTTCAACTTTCAGCTGAATTTAACTGTTTTTCAACCCTCAAATTATTCCAGAGCTAGAATCATTATAATTCAAATATAGCCCCTTAAGTACACCAATTGTGAAATTGCACCTTTGAAATTAATATTGTGGTTGATTAGTTGGTAAAACCCCTCCCTACCCCCCCCCCCCCCCCCCCCCCTCTTCCTTTTTTTTTGGGTTTCCGACCTAATGTTTCCGACTAATGAGTATTCGCACCACGTAAGGTTCATTATAGGAGGAGTCACTTCCTATCAGGATTATTTCCATTCTCATAACTCAAACCTGACACTTCTAGTTAAGGATGGAGGGATGCTATGCATACCGTTACAAACCTTTGTGGTTGTTTTTCTTCAAGTCAATCGACCATAAAAAAAATTATAAATTATTCCCCTAAACTCCCTTTTTAAACCTTTATTTTATTTTTTTCGTTTGTTCTTCTTTTGAAAATCAAGTGGATTATTATATAGCGATATTGATGGTAAAACTTACTCGCATTCAATATATACACCACAACAATAGATGCATGACATGTGTTTATTAATAGACTATTATCAAATAATCATGGTTAATTAATATATATTCTCGTCATATTACATTACTTAACCATAGTAAGTTGATATGGTTTAGTATGAATATCGTGTGCGAGTAAATATTAACTATATGAAACCTTCCTTTTCACATGTACAAACCTGATTAGCTATGTACTTTTATTTTGTTGATTCGAAATGAAAGAAATTCAATGGGGCCATCTTTGATTCCAAATGACAATGATGTTTGTCCCTAAAATGGTACAGTTGAATTTATACGTGATTTCTAGACAAGTGAATTAATTTGACCTTGAAATAATACAATAATTGAAGAAATGTACAATACTTAGCCTTGAAATATAGACAAAACATAGATATGACAGTTCCGGGAACAAGGTTTCCGGCAAAGCAATGATGAGATCAAAAAGCAAGAAAATAAGATTGTATTAAATTTCGTATAGAATATAGTATAAGTTTTTCCAGAAAATTCATGTCCCTTACAATGATAACTGAGCTCACTATTTATAGTTATCACTAGGAAAGGAAGTCCTACAATCATGTTCTCCTTAAATGTCAATTATGAGGGTCATTGATGAATGCGTAACGGTAAACATCAATGCCAATTTTTTTGTAATTGGCCGTCGCTCCTAATGTTGCAGAATATTCTCTATTAAATGTTACCAGACACAGAATATTTAATACACCTTTATGAAAGTTATTATTTCCAGTGACAAGCAGAATGGTTGCGTTCGGGTTTTGGCCATCCTTGTCGTGTCCTCCCTTTAGGCGACCACGTGTCATATCATATTTCACCTTATACAGATAGTCCCCCTGCTTTTCGGTGATAGAACTTTATGTTACCGGGAAGTTGATAGAAACACCTTTTTGACGGAAATTACTATAACTCCATCTGAAGGTCCCTGACAGTTGATTAGACGCACGTCCCTCCACATTTAATGCCCCGAACATGCGTCATCCCATAATTCAGCATGGCTTTTTTCCGATTATCGAGGTAATCATGGCCATGAATTTAGCCGCCAAAATTTTACTTATAGGCCACATTCTTTTCCTTTTCGTTTCATAATTTCTCGAACTCTTGATTTGCATCTTTGCTTTCTATTCTTCCTCTAGTTTTCTTCAAACACAAAACCTTTTCCATCTTCTTTTTCAATTGCTTCTTCCTCTGAGCGAGCCGTCTCTACAAAGAACAAGAACAAAATTGAGGACTTTGTTCCTTCAACGGTGGGTTCCATCATTCCAAGAATACTTAGTAATTCGAAGGATTTCGAAGAAAAACACCCTACTGCTAACCCTCCTACACGGGCTGTTAGTAGGTACCCTTCTTCCATTCGTCCTTCCAGTATTCATGTTGTGAAGGAGGACTGTCGCTGCCATGAGGTAGATACATTGCTCCTAATCTATCGGAGTGAGTGACCCTTCCCAATGAAGGTTTTACATATTTTTTATGTATCCCTTTACTTTGGGTGAGTTTTCTTTGAGAGGAGAGCTTGATTCCGTGATTGCATAGTTTTTCCTTCATTACCAAGTGTGTTTGGCACAAGTCCTTCAGTGTGGAGGATGGTCTCTTGCCTTCGACGTTTGTTCCAAGAAACTGGATAGGAGTGAACCTTATCTCATATGATGAATCTCTATTCCCCAAAAATCTTCCGCGGGGGAATGATAAAACTTTGCAAGCGTGGCCATTATGATTTGTTGTCTAGCATGGATGATGACAACGACCGTGGGTGGATGGAACGGTTCATTGTAGTTGCCACCAACGACATCATTATGACAACGGCTTCATTCTTTCTAATCGCTTGGAACCTTACTCGTAAGTTCTTCATATAGTATTCCTTTCTGCTAGATATTATTTTATGGCCGTATCATCTCTTCACCCTTCGCATATTTCAGCAACTCGATGGATCCCACCAGTAGTAGCAGGTTTGGACTGATGGGTTCAAAAGATTTTGGACGTCGCAATTCTCGAAACTCGTTTATGAAAAGAATTGTCCCTTAAATAGAGGTGGAAGGTCAAAAGTCATGGTAATTTTAATTTACCTTGCTTCCATTATGAAGAACTTGGTTGAATCCTTTTTACTTGTTCATGAAATTAGGTCTACCTGCGGGCTCTGTTGTTGTTCCCGGAGGAGGACATTTTGGCTGATCCTACTGATGCAATGAGGCTGCTTCAGGAAGCACTTACTCGAATAGGTATCTTTGGTCCTGCTTCGGGCGCAAACTCTTCTTTATAGAGTCCTCGGCCATAGGATAAGCAACCAAAGAGAAGACGTGCATCCGCGGCCGAGGAAAAGAATAAAAGGGAAAAGACTAATTCCCCCGAGTCATCTCCGGCGGCAATGACAACTGGTCCTCCTTCTGGGCCGGTCATAGACGCTGTGATGATTGATGATGATAATGAAGCTGTTGAGGAGGGTGCTTCTTTACATAGAAGGAGAATATCCTCACCATCTCAAAATGATGCTCGACCTGTTGCGATAGTTACACTAACTGAAGATGATGTCTCGGCACTTTGGGGAGAATATGATTTGGTAGAATATGCCAACTCCTATATTAAGGCCCCAATTACTGTAATTGGTGCTGTTGGGTAGAGTACCGGGTCTTTGCCGTCTTTGGTTGGTGAGCATCCAACAGCCAGCACTGCATTTGATACAACTACTTCTCATTCTTCAACTCCATCATCTTCATCTCCACCTTCGCCAACACCAACAACTACTACATCACTTCCATATTCATCCACTCTTCCAACAGCAGTTGCTACATCACCTCCATCGGCCGCACCGACCATGAAGAAGGTGTTCCTCTTCCACAGTCCCCAGTTCTTGGGATTTTGGGGCAAAATTATGGTGCCCCTTCGAAAGATCTACAAAGGAGGAGGAACGTTACTCTTTCGGTCTCTACTGGATGCAACCTGCTATCCTGGTCGGTGGAGCTTGTTAACTATCTGAAGCCAAAAAGACTGGGAGAAGATTCATGCACTCTCGGGAGAGTGCTTGTTGAACAATGCCATGCACAATGCCGCAGCGGTACGTTCTTTTCTCCCTTCATTACTTCTTCTACTTTTGTCTGGATGTATTCTAAGTTGTAATTCTTCTTGTATTGTAGTCCAATTTTATTTCTTCTAAGGGCTTTCAAAGGTTGATTTGCAAAAAGGAAGAACTTACTTCTGAAAGGAATCATCTTTTGGCAGAACGGGACCAAACTACTATTTGCCTCTCGGAACTGAAAACAAAAGCCGCTGAGGTCGATGTTTTGGAGGCTCGTTTGAAGCAGAGTGAGAAAGAAATGGTAACCCTTAGCCAAGAGATTGTCCCGCTAAAGTTTAGATTTGATGAAGCCAAGGCCAAATGGGCTGAACTCCAGGATGTTGTGCTTGCTACAAACGATCGTAAGGCTGCCTCCGCTGAAAGAGTGATTAACTTAGAGGTAACCTTGACTCCAAAATCGAAGAGCTTGCTGCTGTGGGGGCGAAACACACCCAACTAGAAGATAATTACAGGAAAACTATCGAGCATAACAGGCTCTTTAGTTCAACTGTTTGCGACCTTGACGTCAGCCTCAAGTCTACTAGATCCACCCGGGAAAGCCTTTCTGTCGAGGTTTCCCAACTCAAAGAAGAACTTTAGCACATAGCGGCTTCCCTCGTTGTTCAAAAAACTTATTCCATGTACATCATGAGGAGAAAAACCTTGGAGGAGGCCAAAGCTGGTATCATTGATGTTGATGCTGAAATTGCTAAGGCCTGAGAGCTTGAGTTTGCTGCAAAAAATAGACTCCTGGTGCATTCTGATGCTCCGGGTTCTTCTAATTCTGGTTCCAAGTTTCGAGTGTATTTTTTCCTTATGGAATTTTAGACTTCGGGCGTTGATTCTTCCAGAACCAACCCTTTAACGTGAGAGTTTTTATAAGAGAGAGCCCTGTTATGTTTACGATTCTCTTGAAGAGGACCGTCTCTTAATCATTACGGCACTAACATTTGAAGTACTTGTTTAACTTTCAAATGACAAAGTTAGCTCATCGTTCGGACAAGAAACAAGATAAAAGCAAGGGAATTTCATTTTATTCCTTCTATTTCAAAAAATACATAAGCATCTTGCTATGCAGAAAAGAAATCTCCATTACTTGTGGCTATCTTGTACAACTTATTTCTACGGGGTTGGTTGCGCAGTCCCTAGCCTTGATGATGAATTTTTTTTTCAAATTTTCATTTTTCAGTTGACGTGGCAGTCATTTTTTCCGTATCTTCATATCATCCCCCCCCCCCCCCCCCCCCCCCCCCCGCTTCCCCGGTGTTCGAATGCGGAGAGTGCAGATTGGAACACTGGAAGTCTTGTATCTTCCAAGGTTCCACCAATGAATTGCTAGGTAATCCTTCACTCGGCAACATACCTTACTTCTCCTTAGGAATCCATGCTATTGAGCGAAATAATACCTACCATTCCTCTAGTGGTTTGTGCTTGTGAACGGTTGGGTAACCCTTGTTCGGTAGCAAACTTAACTTCCCGATGGGATATTGCTATCGAACCAAAGATTATCTAACCATCCCCGAGTGGAAGCTTGTTTGTTTTCCTTGTTATCAAAGATCTTATTGTTGCTGTCTTTGTAGTATGCTTTCTATTACTGCCTCATTAAAAACCTTGCCAGAAAAAACCAATTGGGACAAAAACTGAACGAAGGGAAAAAGAGTACAGCACATACTTTCCGCTTGAAGAATGTTCATCAGCAATAATATAATTTGAGGTGTGCCACGCTCCAGTTCCTAGGCAACTTGTCTCCATTCTAATTCTCCAACTCGTATGAACCTTTCCCAGCGACAGCTGAAATCTGGTAGGGACCTTCCCACGTTGGACCTAGCTTCCCCACGTTGAGCTCCCGGGTAATTTGGGTTACTTTCCTTAGAACCAAATATCAAATAATGTAAGTTGACTCTTCGATTATAATATCGCTTCACTCTCTACTTTTGAGTTGCCATCCTTAATGCGCTAAGTCCCTGTGTTCCTCGACCAGTTCCAAGTTGATTAGCATTGCTTCGTCATTCGATTCTCCATCTGTCTGAAAGTATCTCAAAGTGGGTTCGCCCACTTTTACCGGGGTTAGGGCTTCAGCACCGTAAACAAGAGAAAAAGAGTTTCTCCTGTGCTCGATTTAGCCGTTATTTGGTAGGCACATAGAACCCCGAATAATTCTTCGGGTCATTTACCTTTTGCTGCTTCCACCCTTTTCTTGAGGTTTTGAATAATTACTTTGTTCGTTGACCGCGGTTGACCATTTGCGCTCGGATGATAAAGATAAGATGTGATATCTTTATTATCAATTCTTCAAGCAATTTTGTAACTTTTGCACCGATAAATTGTGGCCCGTTGTCGCATGCTATCTCTTTTGGTATCCTAATCTTGCAAATTATATTTTCCCGTAGGAAATCGACCACTTCACGTTCTCCGACCTTCTGATAAGAACCTGCTTCCACCCATTTAGAAAAATTAAAAGAAACCTTACCTTCCCGGGAGCCGGTGACAGAGGTCCGACATTGTTCATCCCCCATTTCATGAACAGCCATGGGGACAAAACCGAATGTAAGGGTTCTACTGGTTGATGTACTACTGATGCGTAACATTGGCACTAATCATATTTTTGTACGAAATCGTTGGTGTCTTGTTCAATGTGAGGCCACTAATATCCTGCCCGTACCAATTTCAGCACCAAAGACCCTGCGTCTGAGTGATTGTTGCATATCCCTTCGTGGATTTCTCTCATGACATAGTCAGCCTCTGACGCTCTTAAAAACCGGGCCAACGGGCCTTGGAAAGATTTTCTATACAATTGGCCTTTCTTAAAGCTATAACGTGCAGCTTTGGCGCGCAACTCCCGTGATGCCTTGGGGTTGTCGGGCAGATTTCTATACTCGAGGTAGTTGATTATTTCATTTCTCCAGTCCCAGACCAGACTAGCCGAATTCACCTCATAGTAAACATCTATATCCAGGACTGAGCTCATCAGTTGCACCACCGTTCTAGACTCTGATCCCTTTATTTCTGCCAATGATCCTATGTTTGCTTATGCATCCACTTCTAGGTTATCCTCCCTTGGGATATGAGTAATTGACCACTCCCCGAATCATGCCAAAAGATCCTAGACCTTTACCACGTATTTTTGCATACGTTCTTCTTTGGTATCAAAGATCTTGTAGAACTGATTTTTTACCAGTTGTGAGTCATATTTGATTTCGATAACCTCTGAATCAAGTCCACAATCCAATTTGAGGTCTGCAATCAAATCTTCATACTCTACTCCATTTTTAGTTAAAGGGATTGTTCTGATGGCCTGCCTTAAGGTTCCCCCGAAGGCGTAATTAAGACTATTTCGAGCCCGGGCCCTTTTATGTTCGAAGCTCCATCCATAAATAAGGTCCAAATACCCGATGTCAATTCTTCCATCTTTACTGCCTCCTTGGCTGCAAGAGGTAGTAATCCCGGACTAAAATCATCCACGAAGTCAACCAATACTTGTGACTTAATTGCATTCCGTGGTTTATATTCTATGTCGAATTCACTCATTTCAATGGCCCATTTGGCCAATCTACCCAAGAGCTTGGGTTTGTGGAGGATATTCCGCAAAGGGAATGTAGTTACCACAGCTATCGGGTGGCATTGAAAGTAAGGCCTCAGCTTCTAAGCACCGACTACGAGAGTTAAGGCCAGTTTTTCCAAATCTGGGTAGCGAGTTTCTGCTCCACTTAAAATTTATCTAACGTAATAAATGGGAAATTGTGTACCTTTTTCCTCCTGGACTAAAACCGCACTTACCACAACTTCTGACACCGGGAGGTAGACTATCAATATTTCACCTTCTTTTTGTTTCAATAGAAATGGAGGGATTAATAAGTATTTCTTCAGGTCCCTCAAAGTATGATGTCACTCCGGTGTCCATTCGAAATTACTCTTCTTTTTGAGCAATGTGCAGAAGCGATGACATTTTTTTCGATGACCGGGAAATGAACCTGCTCAAAGATGCTAACCAACCTGTAAGCCTTTGGACTTCCTTTACGTTTGAAAATTGATCTGGAATATCGTCTATCGCCTTGATTTTGTCGGGGTTTACCTCAATTTCCCTTTGTGAACCCCGGGAACTTACTAGAACGGATCCCGAAAGCGCACGTCTTGGGGTTGAGTTTCATGTTATGCTTCTTAAGGATATCAAATGTTTCTTGTAAATGCTTAAGGTGGTCACCTGCATTCAAATACTTACATATCGTCTATGTAAACTTCCATGGTCTTTCCTATTTTCTTTACAAACATCTTATTTACGAGCCATTGATAAGCGGCTTCGGCATTTTTTAACACGAAGGGCATTACATTGTAACAATATGTATCGAAATTTGTTATAAGCGAGGTTTTTTCCTGATCTTTTGGGTTCATCTTAATTTGGTTGTACCCGGAATAAGCATCAAAGAAACTCATCAACTCATGCCCAAGCGTGGCATCAATCATTTGATCAATATTTGGAAGTGGGAACGAGTCTTTCGGGCACACCTTTTTAAGATCTTTATAGTACGCACATGAGAAATTTATTGTTCTTCTTAGGAACTACTACTACATTGGCTAGACAGTATGGATATTTTACCTCCCTGATCGAACCGGTTTTAAGAAAGCGGATTACCTCTTCTTTGATGAATTTATTCTTGGCCTCGGCAATAGGGCATTTCTTCTATCGTACCGATGGTACGTTGAGATCCAAACTCAGCTTGTGTATGGCTATTTCCGTCGGAATACCTGTCATATCCTCGTGCGACCATGCAAAACAATCAGTGTTAAGTTTAAGGAATTCAATTAAACTAGACTTGAGCTTAGGGTGCAGTCCTGTCCCCAAATAAAATTTTCTTTCTAGGAATTCTTTGAACAATGCCACCTTCTCCAGTTACTCCGTCATGGACTTCATTGCGTCCACACCGCTCGTTTTGTGGATTACGTAAAACAGGAGAGAAATTATTTTCTCGCTCCTCATTCGCACGTGGTGATAGGTTTAAATCAGGGAAACTGTCCGGCAAAAACTGCTCCAGAATAATCACCCGATGATTGAGGGTTATCCCTGCTATGCTCAACCTCATTATTGGGAACGTCTTCAACCTTGATATACATTTCCAACATTTTTATTACAAGAAATTCCCGGTATTCATCCAGAGTCCTCAAAAAATCCCTCAAAGTTTCATCATCGTCGATGTTAAACTCAACGTAACAAGCAACCCCTTGCGGAGTGACGGAATACGGATATCTTCAGGTTACTTTTAGGTTCACCGAACGTTTTCTCACACTCATTTTTTTACATAACAACGATACCAATGTATCGTGCTCCATTGTAAGTTGCAACTTAACATGACACTGTGGAGATAAACTATAGCTCATAGTGTTATTCGCCACCACAACCTAACCCCCCCCCCACAATTGTCACGACCCCAAATCCTAAGCCGGCCGTGATGGCTTCTATCATGGAACTAGGCTAGACAACAATTACATATTGACATAATATTTCAAAATTTTCATAACTATTCTGATCTTTCACAAAAATTTATTTCGCTTAAGCAGTTTAAATCAACAAAAATGAGTAAAACATTTTATACACTACCCCAAAACCTGGAGTCAACTGTCATGAGCATCTACGAGAAGTACAAAATAACCCTACTGTCAAAATACATCAAGACTCGGAACGAGGAAATAAGTACAAAACAAGAAATGGGAAAAGAGTTGTTGTGGACACTGAACAGCTACCTCGAAGTCCCAACTCCGGCTCCACACGAAGCAAGGAAACTAGCGCTCGGTACCAGCACCTGTATCTACACACAGGGGTGCAGGGAGTAATGTGAGTATGCCAACTCAGTAGTAATGAAAATAAATCAAGTCTGAGCAGTAAGAAACACATAAGATCAAATCATCCATTCACAATAAGCACAAACTTTCTTTCCAACAGTGTATACATTAAATCAACATGCTTTAAAAAACTGACTTCAGTAAAATCCTTTGAAAAATGTGTTTTCCAACAATTTCAGAAAAATACCCAAAGAGTTTAATGTAAATGAAATAAATCATAAATAGCCCATTGTGCCAAAACATGTATCAAATATCGCCCCTCGAGCAAATCATCACTCAGAATCAGTCGCTCAGCATACCTCACAATCACTCAGTATCAGCCCCTCGGGAAACCTCACAGTCACTCATGCCTCCCAATCACTCGGCACTCGCACTCAGTAGATACATGCGCTCACTGGGGGTGTGTACAGACTCCGGAGGGGATCCTTCAGCCCAAGAACTAATATCAAACTACCTTGTGGCATCTCATATCCTCACAATCAGGCCTCGGCCTCATTCAATCAGAAACTCTCAGTAAGCCACTCGGGCTATCAGTAAAATGGGGTACTAGACCCAAAAACATCATTTTATATCTCAAAATAGTGTAAATAAGGCTGAGTTTCGAAAACAGTTAAACAGAATATAACTGAGTGTAAATCATAAGTCAACACAGTGAGGAAATAGCAGTAAAAGCCCCCAAGGAGTCTAAACAAGTCGGTGCAAATCCCCAAACATGGCTTACAGCCCAAATATAGCAATAGTTTTGGAACACAATTTAACATATGATTTAAAGTAAATATGCAACTCAATAGTTGCCGCGGAAAGGACCAAGTCCAAATCCAAAAATTAGTGCACGCCACACACTCGTCATCCGGTATGTGCGCCACTCCAAAAATAGTGAGAAAATACGAAGTCCGGGGTTTCATACCCTCAGGACAAGATTTATAGTCATTACCTACCTCAACCCGGCCCAAATACTAATCCGCGATGCTCTTGCCTCTCGAATCGGCTCCCCATTGCTCTGTATCTAACCAAAACTTGATTAACATCAGCAATATACGCTAAAAGAACAAGCCCCAATTAAAAACTATCAATTTTAACCAAAATTCCCGAAATTGGCCAAACCCGAGCCCCGGGCCCACGTCTCGAAATTCGATAAAAATCGCATCACAAGAATCCTTATCCTTTCCCGAGTCTACACATATAAAATGCATCAAAATCCGACAACAATTGACCCCTAAATTCCTTAATTATAAGTCTCAATTTTCCAAGCCCTAAACCCCCAATTTATGCCATTAAATCCACTCATTCCAAGCCTAATCCGTCAAATAACAACATAGAATCGAGGTTTTAGTCCAAGAAACTTACCTCCACAAAAGACCCTCGAAATCCTTCTTCAATTTGCTCCCAAAAGCCTCAGTATGCATGCAAAATATGAAGAAAGTGTCAAAAATTCACGAAGGCTGGAATTTATACTAACTGCCTAGTGGTTCCGCACCTGCAGCCACTTACGCGTACCTGCGGACCCACACCTGCGTTCCTAGGTGCACACCTTCGAAAAACGCTTAGAGGCCCAAACTTCATACCTACGGAAAAACCTCGCACCTACGGAACTGCTCCGACCCACCAAAAACCGCATCTGCGACGAGCCGTCTACTTCTGCGGGCCCGCACCTGCGGTCCCCTATCCGCAGGTGCGGTAACACCAGCAGCATCAACTGCTATTTTTCCAACTTAAAATCCCCGATGGCTATCCGAAATAAACCCGATCCCCCTCGGGACCCCAACCAAAAATACAAACAAGCCTCATAACCTTATTCAAACTTAGTCGAGCCTTAGAAACACCCAAAACAATGCTAAAAAACCAAGATCACATCGGATTCAAGCCTATGAACTTTGAGATTTCTAAATTGCCCCAATGTTGCCGTAACCAACCAAAAACACGTCCGAATGACCTAAACATTTGCACACATATCCAAAATGACATTACGAACCTGCTCCAACTTTCGGAATTCCATTTCGACCCCGATAGCCTATTTTTTCCCTGCCGACCAAAAATCGCCAAAAACTAACTTTCGCCAATTCAAGCCTAATTCTACACCGGACATCAAAACAAATTCCGAACACACCCCTAAGTCCCAAATCACCTAACGAAGCTATCCGAGCCATAAAATCTACATTCGAGGTCGTTTACCAATAAGTCAACTCCCAGTTGACTTTTCCAACTATTAAGCCAATTTAAGAGACTAAGTGTCTCAGTTCTCACCACAACCACTCCGAACCCGAACCAGCCGACCAAAATAACATAAATAGGCTAAGAAACATATGATAAATTAAAAATAGGAGAAACGGGGCTAATCTCACAGAACGATCGGCCGGGTCGTTACATCCTCCCCCTCTTAAATAAACTTTCGTCCTCGAACGGGTCTAGAAACATACCTGGAGTCTCAAATAAGTGAGGATATCTGCTCCGCATCTCTCGCTCGGTCTCGCAAGTGGCATCCTCCACCAGTTGTCCTCTCCACTGAACCTCCACTGAAGTTATATCCTTAGACCTCAGCTTTCTGACCTGACGACCCAAAATAGCCACTAGCTCTATCTCATATGACATATCGCCCTCGAGTTGAACCATGCTGAAGTCCAAAACATGAGACGGGTCACCAACATACTTCCAGAGCATCGAAACATGGAACACCGGATCAATACTCGATAAGCTGGGAGGCAAGGCAAGTCTATAAGCCACCTCACAATCCTCTGAAGCACCTCAAATGGCCCAATGAACCAGGGACTCAGCTTTACCCTCTTCCCGAACCTCATAACACCCTTCATGGGTGACACCTTCAGCAGCACCTTCTCCCAAACCATGAAAGACCATCTCGAACCTTCCTGTCTGCATAACTCTTCTGCCTAGACTGCAGCATGCGAAGCCTATCCTGAATAAACTTCACCTTATCCAACGCATCCTGAACCAAGTCTGTGCCCAATAGCCTAGACTCGCCCGACTCAAACCAACCAACCGGAGATCTACACATCCTACCATATAAAGCCTCATACGGAGCCATCTGGATACTCGATTGATAAGTATTATTATATGCAAACTCCGCGAGTAGTATAAACTGGTCCCATGAACCCCCAAAATCAATGACACACGCACGCAACATGTCCTCCAAAATCTGAATAATACGCTCCGACTGCCCGTCGGTCTGAGGATGAAACGATGTACTCAACTCAATCTGAGTACCTAACTCCCTCTGCACGGCCCTCCAAAACTGAGATGTGAACTGAGTACCTCTGTCGAAAATGATAGAAACTGGAACCCCATGCAATCGGACAATCTACCTGATATAAATCTCAACTAAACGCTCCAAAGAATAAGTAGTACTAACAGGCATGAAGTGCGCGGACTTGGTCAACCGATCCAAAATAACCCATATAGCATCCAACCTCCTCGAAGTCCGTGGAAGCCCAACTACAAAGTCCATGGTGATCCGCTCCCATTTCCATTCTGGAATATCTAATCTCTAAAGCAATCCACTCGGTATCTGGTACTCATACTTGACCTGTTGACAGTTGAGACACCGAGCCACAAACTCAACAATATCCCTCTTCATCCTCCTCCACCAATAATGCTATCTCAGATTCTGATAGATCTTTGCGGCACTCAGATGGATGGAATACCGCGAACTATGGGCCTCAGCTAGAATCAAGTCTCGAAGTCCATCCACATTGGGCATGCAAATCCGGCCCTGCATCCTTATGAACCCATCATTACCAATAACCACATCCCTGGCATCATCGCGACGGATCCTGTCCTGAAAAATGAGTAAGTGTGGATCATCATAATGGCGTGCTCTAATCTGATCATAAAGAGAAGACCTGGAGGCTACACAAGCCAATACCCGCGGGGGCTCTAATAGATCCAATCTCACCAACTGACCCGCTAAAGCCTGAACATCAAGTGCTAAAGGTCGCTCTGCTACTGGAAGGTAGGCTAGACTCCCCAAACTCTCTGCTCTGCAACTCAGGGCATCGGCCACTACATTGGCCTTCCCCGGATGATATAAAATGGTGAGGTCATAATCCTTGAAGAGATCCAACCATCTCCTCTTATGCAAATTCAAGTCCTTCTTCTTAAGCAGATGCTGCAAACTACGGTAATCAGTGAAAATCTCACAATGCACTCCATACAAATAATGACGCCAAATTTTCAAGCCGTGGACAATAGCTGCTAGTTCAAGATCATGCACTAGATAAATATTCTCTTGCACCTTCAATTGTCTGGACGTGTAGGCAATCACCCTACCATCCTGCATCAAAACCGCTCCAAGGCCAACTCTCCAGACGTCACAGTAAACTGTATAAGAACCTGAACCCGTAGGTAAAACCAACACCAGAGTTGTAGTCAAAGCTGCCTTGAGCTTCTGAAAGCTCTCCTCACACTCCTCAGACCACCTGAACTGAGCACCCTTCTGGGTCAACATGGTCATGAGTTCTTCAATAGATGAAAATCCCTCTACAAAACGATGATAGTACCCTGCCCAACCAAGGAAACTGCGAATCTCGGTAGCTGATAACGGTCTAGGCCAGCTCTACACTGCCTCTATCTTATTCGGATCAACCTGAACACCCTCACTAGACACCACGTGCCCCAAGAACACTACTGAATCAAGACAGAACTCGCACTTCAAAAATTTTGCATACAACTTCTTCTCCCTCAAGGTCTGAAGCACAACTCTCAAATTATGCTCATGATCCTCCCGAGATCGGGAATACACCAAGATATCGTCAATAAACACGATGATGAAGGAGTCAAGATAAGGCCAGAACACACTGTACATCAAGTACATAAAGGCTGCTGGGGCATTGGTCTGTCCGAATGACATAACCAGAAACTCATAATGACCATACCTAGTCCTGAAGGCACTCTTCGGGATGTGGGTCCCCCGAATCTTCAACTGATGATAGCCAGAACACAATTCAACCTTGGAAAATACCCTGGCATCCTGCAACTAATCAAACAAGTCATCTATACGAGGCAAGGGATACCAGTTCTTCACCATAACCTTGTTCAGTTGCCGATAATCAGTACACATACGCATAGAACCATCCTTCTTCTTCACAAACAACATCGGAGCACCCCAAGGTGACACACTACGCCGAATGAGCCCTTTATCTAGGATTTCCTGAAGCTGCTCCTTGAATTCCTTCAACTCCGCTGGTGCCATACTGTCACGCCCCAAAATCGAGGGACGAAATCGGCACCTAACCAAATGATTCCGGTCAAGCGGACCTGGATTTCCTTTCCTACCCAACGCGTTACCCCGTGCATAATATACAAATTTATAATGAATATACAACCAAATTTCCATTTTTCCTCTTTTAAAGCTTCAATATTTGATAATCCCAAAATATACAAACTAAGCACAACATTTCCTACACGGAACCAAGATTACGAATAATTACAATTACTACCCAAAAATATATATATACAGCCCACATTATGTCTACGGAGCCTCTAAGAGTACTAGAAGTTTACATAATATTTTCCGGCAACAAGGCCCCGGCTATACCTTAAAAAGACATAAAATATACAAAATGAGATGATATAGACTACACACGGCCCCGAGAGGAAATGGGGCTCACCGGGACTGCTAGAAATATGAAGAGGAGGAACCACTAACGGCGAACCGAGCTACCTGCTATAGAAGCACCTACATCCATATAAAAGATGTAGCACCCCCGGCAAAAGGGACGTTAATACCATTGAATAGTACTAGTATTTATAAACAAACTCTACTCTATGTAAAATCAAGCAATACACATATATGAGGCAGTTAAAGATACCCAAACAAGTATTGCACGGAGATACAGAGAATCACAAATGAGGTTTCCACAGTTTCTTATTTCAATTGTTCTCCTATTGCGCGCGCAACCCGATCCCACCTTACATTCATATTCCATCCTTATTTATTCTGTTGCGACTTGAAACCCGATCCCATCTCACAATCACGTTACACCCTTATTACATCTGTTGCGGTGTGCAACCCGATCCCACCTTACAATTCTGTTGCGGCGTACAACAAGATCCCACCTTACATTTTTGTTGCAGCGTGCAACCCGATCCCACCTTACAATCACTTTTCACAGCAACAACCACCAACAATTATATCACAAAGATCTTCATCATGAATATTATAAGTTCATATCTAACAATAACTATACGAAATCAAGGAACAATGATCCTTACCAATCAGTAATTCATATATGGTGTTTCCACAATCATTTAACTCGATAAAATCAGCCCATATTTACTTTCAGCATTTGCTACACATCCTTTAGCACTTTCATACGTTCAACAATGTAATTAATAGCAACATCAACCAACAATTCAATCACAAAGACTCTCATAATCAAGGATATTCATTCGTAACAACCAAGTAACCATATGAAATCAAGGCCACAGAAATCTTTATCGAACAGTGAGTCACATACGGTATGCCATCAACACATAGCTCAATTAGCTTATCCCCGTTTCTGTTTCGTTATTTACTACACATCTTTTAGAACTTAGATACATTCAACACTTTGTTTCATTATCATTTCTTTGATTTTGCAGCACATCCTCTCATGCCGATGTACTCAACATTTAACGAGCTTTGCTCATGATAGAATAAGCATAAAGAATCACCTTTTCGCAAGCTCATATAACACGGTAATCGACTAAGAAATTCAAAGAGCGAAGTCTTACACCTCGACACAACAGAGAAATCAATTCACGTATATTCAAGCAAGAATTTCGAGTGCTTGGACACCAACAAGATGACTCTACAAAGATTAAAGTTAGCCATATATACCTTGGTTTGGGATTTTTCCTTTAGTTTCTACCATAATTCACCGGACCTTCTAGCACCTTTAATCTAGTTCACAACGTGGTATAATTGAACTTAGAATTACGAATAATGATCATGTCTTGAACTCACTGGAGCATTCTATCAAACACTAGGTGTTCCCTTATATTAAATGGCCTCTTTTTAGTGAAAGATTACTCTAACCCATTTCCTTTTACTAGATTATGACTAGTTGGTTACATGCATGCAAAAATCCCTACCCCATATTCATGAACTCACCTAACCATGTTTCATTTTTTTCTTTAAACAAAAATCTGGAAATTAAGGTTGATGGGGTAGAAGCTTACCTCTTATGGTGAAGAAAATGGTGTCCTACTTGATTAGTCCAAGCTTGAATGATGAAGGAGGATCACTTTGATGAAGTTGGGACTTTCTCTCTCTAGAACTCTCTCTTCCCTCTCTCTAGTTTGTTCAGAAATTCTTTAAAATGGAAGGGGGTAAGTGTTTTAATGAACTGGGGGTCAGGTATAAAATTAAAAATTTAACAGTCCCGAAGCAGAAATGCGGTCAGGAATGCGATCGCATTCCTTCTATGCGGTCCGCATTCCTGTCGCATAAATGGCCCTCAAATGGGCCAAAAAGAAAAGTAGACTACCCAGGTATGCGACCATTATGCAGTCCACATACCTGTTATGTGATCGCATAGTGCGTCGCATAACTCCCTTCGCAAAAGTCAAGGTGCAAGAATGCAACAACTATGCGGCCCCGCATTCGTGAAATGCGATCACATTCTAGGCCGCATAGTTGTCCTCAAAAATGGACAGCAAATTGTCCAGGTATGCGACCACTATGTGGTCCGCATACCTGATCTGCACTATGCGGTCCACATACCTGATCTGCGATCGCATAGTGGACCGCAGACCTGCGCAAATCTGAAATTTTTTATCCTTTAAGTCCCGGAGTACTTTTTACTTAGAAAGGATCCGTTTTAAGAATTCTACAGTTATAACAACACGGGGACCTATTTGGGCATTATTTTTAGACTTGAAATTTTACGGGTCTTTACATTCTCCCCCACTTAAAATCATTCGTCCTCGAATGAGGATCGGGGAATCACTAGAGTATAAAAACACAGAATAAGCCAACCCCAAAACTTTTACTAACTCAGATATTTCCTGAAAATTTCGCCAGAGTTCCCTTTGTAATTAGGCCTATCTACCTGTCAGAGAGCCGCCTGAAACACATGTTTAACCAATTCCACATATTACCAGTTAATCTATCAATCTTGCACATAATTCAACTATTACAATGAGTTGCACATAATTCAGCTATTACAATGAGTTGCACATAATTCAGCTATTACAATGAGTTGCACATAATTCAGCTATTCAACAACATATACATTTATGGCGCAAAGTTTGAGAAGTCACAATAGTAGGGTAATTAGGGGAGTGGAGTGTTCTTGCACAAAATTTAACACAGTGTATAATTTCTTAGGAATGACAACTTTCAAAACCACTACCGGACTTATTCAAACAAGTGGGGATATTTCTCTTTCATTTCATTTTCCACTTCCCATGTGGATTCTTTGACTTGTTGACTCCGCCATAATACTTTAACAGAAGCAATCTCTTTTTTCTTCAATCTACGGACTTGCCTATCAAGAATAGCAACTGGAACCTCTTCATAAGATAATCCTTCATTAATTTCAACCGTCTCAACCGGAACAATGGCGGATGGATCCCCAATCACCTTCTTCAACATGGACACATGAAACACTGGGTGAACTAATGACATCTCAGGGGGCAATTCCAGCATATAAGCCACCTGTCCTATCCTTTGAGAAATCCTATATGGATCGACATACCTTGGGCTCAATTTCCCTTTCTTCCCAAACCGCATCACTCCCTTCATGGGAGACACCTTCAAGAATACCCAATCATCTACTTGAACTCCAAATCTCTTCGACGAACGTCCGCATAGGATTTCTGACGACTCTGAGCAGTCTTCATCCTTTCCTGAATGACTTTAAATTTTTCCATAGCTTGGTGCACAAGATCCGGTCCTAGCAGTTCCGCCTCGCCAACCTCGAACCATCCAATCGGAGACCTACACCTCCTTCCGTACAATGCCTCAAATGGGGCCATCTGGATACTAGCATGGAAAATGTTATTATAAGAAAATTCTATAAGCGGCAAGTGATCATCCCAGCTACCCTTGAAATCTAATACACAAGCCCATAACATATCTTCAAGCGTCTGGATGGTCCGCTCGGCCTGCCCATCAGTCTGTGGGTGGAATGTTGTGTTGAGATTTACCTGCGTACCCAAACCTTGCTGAAATTTCTTCCAAAAGTTAGCTGTGAACTGGGCCCCTCGATCCGAGATGATAGATACTGGAGTGCCATAGAGCCTGACTATTTCTTTGATATATAATTGAGCGTATTGTTCTGCAGTATCGGTGGACTAGACTCGCAAGAAGTGAGCTGATTTCGTGAGTCGGTCCACTATCACCCAAATTGAGTCGAACTTGCGCTGATTGCGGGGTAACCCTACCACAAAGTCCATATTTATCATCTCTCATTTCCACATTGGTATTTCCATAAGCTGCGTCAACCCACCGGGCCTCTGATGCTCGGCCTTCACTTGCTGACAATTCGGACACCTAGCCACAAAGTCAGCCACACCCCTCTTCATAACATTCCACCAATAAATCTCTTTGAGATCATGATACATCTTTGTAGAATCAGGGTGTTGAATACATAGAATAGTGAGCCTCTGCCATTACCCTTTCCCGAAGATCATCCACGTCCGGAGCACATAGCCTCCCTTGGCAACGTAAAACACCCTCATCATTGCCGAGTGAAAATGTTGTAGTCTTATGATTCAGAATTTCCTCTCTCAACTGTACCAATGCTGGATCTCTGAATTGTTTTTCATTGATTTCCGTTAAAAGCGAAGATTCTGCTCCATTAAGCACCACGACATCCCCTTCGTCTGAGGTCGAAAGAAAAACCCCTAGACTAGCCAACTGATAAACCTCCCGAGCCAAAGGCCTCTGACATGCTTCCAAATGAGCCAAGCTACCCATGGACTTCCGACTAAGAGCGTCGGCTACCACATTCTCCTTTCCTGGATGGTACAAAATATTCATATCATAATCCTTGAGCAACTCTAACCACCCCCGCTGCCTTAAGTTCAACTTTTTTTGTTTGAATAAATACTGAAGACTCTTGTGGTCTGTGAACACGTCCACATGAACCCC
This sequence comes from Nicotiana paniculata, assembly GCA_005239505.1. Taxonomy (NCBI): domain Eukaryota; kingdom Viridiplantae; phylum Streptophyta; class Magnoliopsida; order Solanales; family Solanaceae; genus Nicotiana; species Nicotiana paniculata. Next base: position 21,907 of record ML367279.1, on the reverse strand, counting down.
ATAAAGATAATGCCGCCAGATTTTCAATGCAAACACAATTGCCGCGAGCTCCAAATCATGCGTCGGATAATTCTTCTCGTGATTCTTGAGTTGCCTAGAAGCATACGCTATAACCTTCCCGCACTGCATCAACAAACACCCCAAACCAACCCTTGAAGCATCACAATAAACCACAATTCCCTTTGTACCCTCTCGCAAGGCCAACACCGGCGTCGTAGTCAATCTCAATTTCAATTCCTGAAAACTCTTTTCACAAGCATCGGACCACTGGAACTTAACCGCCTTCTGCGTCAGCTTAGTCAATGGGGAGGCGAGGGTAGAGAATCCCTCCACAAATCTCCGATAATACCCAGCCAAACCCAAGAAACTGCGACTCTCTATCGGGGTCGTTTACCGCTGCAATCTTTTGGGGATCAACTCGAATCCCTTCTCTGGAAAAAACATGGCCCAAAAAGGTAACTGATTCTAGACAAAATTCACATTTTGAGAACTTTGCATACAACTGGTGTTGATGAAGAGTCTGCAGAACTGCCCTGAGTTGAGTAGCATGATCTTCATGACATCGCGAATAAACAAGGATATCGTCAATGAAGACAATCACAGTTTGAAAACCCGATTCATAAGATCCATAAAAGTTGATGGGGCGTTGGTTAGCCCAAAAGACATTACCAAAAATTCAAAGTGCCCATATCGAGTCCTGAAGGCAGTCTTAGGAATATCCTGCTCCCTGATATTTAACTGGTGATACCCGGACCCGTAGATCAATCTTTGAGAAGAACTTAGCACCTTGCAACTGGTCGAACAAATCATCTATCTGAGGCAATAGGTATTTGTTTTTTATGGTGACCTTTTTGAGCTGCCGATAATCAATACACATTTGAAGCGATCCGTCTTTCTTTCTGACAAAAAGAACCAGTGCGCCCCAAGGCGACACACTGGGCCGAATGAAACCGTTTTCTAATAGATCTTTCAATCGTTATTTTAACTCTATCAATTCTGTTGGCTCCATTTGGTAAGGTGGAATAGATATTGGATGCGTATCTGGAAATACATCAATCCCAAAATCGATCTCTCTATCTGGTGGAATCCCAGGAAGCTCGTCCGGAAATACTTCAAGAAATTCATTTACAATAGGCACAGATTCGAGAGCAGGCACCTCTGAAGTGGTGTCCGCAACCTGGACCAAATGGTAGATGCACCCTTTCCTGATCATCTCTAAGGCTTCAAGGTAGGAAAAAATCTACCTCTTGGCACAACATTATTCCCCTCCCAATCGATAACTGATTCATTAGGAAACTCGAGCCTCATAATTCTGGTTCGGCAGTCGAGTTTAGCAAAGCACGAATAGAGCCAATCCATCCCGATAATTACATCAAGATATACCATTTCTAACTCAATCAGATCGGTCGTGTTATCCCGACCACGCACCATGACAACACAATTTCTATAGACTTGCACGGCTGTAATAGAATCACCAACCGAAGTCGACACTGAGAATGGCTCGTGAAACTGTTCGGGTTCTATCCCAAAACTTGAAGCAATAAATGGGGTAACATATGACAAATAAGACCCGGGATCAATAAGAGCATAAACATCATGTGACTGGACAATCAGAATACCTGTGACAACATCTGGGGAAGCCTCCACACTCTGGCGACCACTCAAAGCATAGAACCGACTGGGTCCCCCTCGACCCCGCGCTCTACCCCTAGTTGTACCGCGCCCTGCTGGAGTTGGAGGGCATGTTGAAGATGTAGCGGCTGAAGAACTGGATGGCTGAGTAGTGCCCCTACCCGTGCCCAAACGAGGTGCACGATAGTCTCGCTAAATGTGGCCTCTCACTCCACAACTATAGAATACTGGTATGTCCAAGTAACAGGGCTCAGAATGGAACCTCTCACACTTAGGTCATGGGGCCCTCCACTGCTTCTAGAACCTCCCACCTGAACGACCCCGCCGATGAAAGCTCCTACTATCTGAACCTGGTCCAACGCGACCTCCCTGCTGATAACTGTGCCCTGGTGGCAGCGCACTGGCTGAGGACTGAGCATAGGACTGAGATGGCCCTGATGACCCTCTCCCAAGGACTGATCTCCCTCCTCCAATTGAATTCCCAGGGTTTCCCGCTTACCGGTCCCTACTACTCCTCTCCCTCTCCATCCTTATCTTTAATTTTCGGGCCTCCGTAGCCTGGGAAAATCCCACAATCTTCCCGTAGTTCATATCTGAATGCAGAGAAGCTATAGCAGCATCATTAATAACCAAGGGACCAAGGCCCTGAACAAACCAATGAACTCTAGCCTCCATAGTAGACACCATGTGAACAGCATATTTGGACAAACGCACGAACTCCATATGATACTCCCACACACTCATGTTTCCCTGCTTAAGGGCCTCAAACTCTGTAGCACGGGATTCCATAATCTCGGTAGGCAAGAAATGATCCATAAAGGCATCCACAAACTCCTCCCACCTTGTCGGAGGGATCCCCTCTCCACGGGAACTCGCCCACATTTCAAACCATGAGTATGCCGCTCCTTTCAGATGATAGGAAGCCAAATCAACCCCCTTTGTATCATTAGCCCTCATAACTCGGAGGGTCTTGCACATCTCATCAATGAACTCATGAGGATCATCCTCTGGGTTGGTGCCTGTGAACTCTGGAGGGGCTAACCGCAGAAACTGGTTGACCCTCGAACCTGAAGAATCCCCTTTCTCGCTAGAGGATGCAGGGGCAGCATGTTATCTTTGGTCCTGGGAGGCCACTAGCTGAGTCAACATCTGAATAGATCCCCTGAGGTCCCCATCAGAAATACCGGGACCGGAAGCTGAGACTGAGGAAGGATCAGGAACATCAGCGGGAGGGACTGTAGCACCCTCCGCTGGAGCAGGAATAGGAATATCCTGGCCTTGGATGGAAGAGTCAGGGAGATTCAGGGTCGGGGAATCATTCTCACCCGCACCATCATATAAAGAATTCACGGCCACTCTTGGGGTGGCATTGGCCTCTGGGCCGAGTCGGGCTCTCTTATTGGGTTCCATTTACTGAAAATTAGAACAATGCACAAGTTAGAGATTGACAACCTCACCTTTCACCACATCGCACAATATAGAATAGCAATAAAAGGGTACTTTCCTAAATGTCCATGCAGCCCCCTAATTATAAATGTGGTCGACAACACACCGATAAGAAGGGCTCTACTACACACAGCTCCGAGACATCCTAGGACACTTTTAAAACCTTAGGCTCTGATACCAAGTTTGTCACGCCCCAAAACCGAGGGACGAGACCGGCACCTAACCGAATGATTCCGATCAAGCGGACCTGGATTGCCTTTCCTACCCAACGTGTTACACCGTGCACAATATACAAATTTATAATGAATATACAACCAAATTTCCATTTTTCCTCTTTTAAAGCTTCAATATTTGATAATCCCAAAAATATACAAACTAAGCACAACATTTCCGACATGGAACCAAGATTACGAATAATTATAACTACTACCCAAATATATATATATATACAACCCACATCATGTCTACGGAGCCTCTAAGAGTACTAGGAGTTTACACAATATTTTCCGGAAACAAGGCCCCTGCTATACCTTAAAAGACATAAAATATACAAAATGAGATGATATAGACTACACACCGCCCCGAGAGGAAATGGGGATCACCAAGACTGCTAGAAATATGAATATGAGGCACCACTAACGGCGAACCGAACTACCTACTATAGAAGCACCCACATCCATATAAAAGATGTAGCGCCCCCGGCAAAAGGGACGTTAGTACCATAGAATAGTACTAGTATGTATAAACAAACTCTACTCTATGTAAAATCAAGCAATACACATATATGAGGCAGTTAAAGATACCCAAACAAGTATTGCACAGAGATACAGAGAATCACAAATGAGGTTTCCGTAGTTTCTTATTTCAATTGTTCTCCTATTGCGCGCGCAACCCGATCCCACCTTACATTCATATTCCACCCTTATTTCTTATTGCGGCGTGCAACCCGATCCCATCTCACAATCACATTACACCCTTATTACTTCTGTTGCAGCGTGCAACCCGATCCCACCTTACAATTCTGTTGCGACGTGCAATCCTATCCCACCTTACATTTCTGTTGCAGCGTGAAACCCGATCCCACCTTACATTTCTATTGCGGCGTGCAACCCGATCCCACCTTACAATAACATTCACAGCAACAACCACCCACAATTATATCACAAGGATCTTCATCATGAAGAACATAAGTTTATATCTAACAATAACTATGTGAAATCAAGGAACAATGATCCTTACCAATCAATAATTCATATATGGTGTTGCCACAATCATTTAAATCGATAAAATCAGCCCATATTTACTTTCATCATTTGTTACACGGCCTTTAGCACTTTGATACGTTCAACAACGTAATTAATAGCAACATCAAACAACAATTCAATCACAAAGACTCTCATCGTCAAGGATATTCATTCGTAACAACTAAGTAACCATATGAAATCAAGGCCACAGAAATCTTTATCAAATAGTGAGTCACATACGGTATGCCATCAACACATAGCTCAATTATCTTATCCCCGTTTCCTTTCCGTTATTTACTACACATCTTTTAGCACTTAGATACATTCAGCACTTTGTTTCATTATCATTTCTTTCGTTTTGCAGCACATCATCTCATGCTGATATACTCAACATTTAACGAGCTTTGCTCATGATAGAATAAGCACAAAGAATCACCTTTTCGCAAGCTCATATAACATGGTAATCGACTAATAAATTCAAAGAGCGAAGTCTTACACCTCGACACAGCAGGGAAATCAATTCATGTATATTCAAGCAAGAATTTCATACCGAGTGATTGGAAACCAACAAGATGACTCTAAGAATATTAAAGTTACCCATACATACCTTGGTTTGGGATTTTTCCTTAATTTCTACCACAATTCAACGGACCTTCTAGCACCTTTAATCTAGTTCACAATGTGGCATAATTGAACTTAGAATTACGAATAATGATCATGTCTTGAACTCACTGGAGCATTCTATCATACACTAGGTGTTCCCTTAGATTAAATAGCCTCTTTTTAGTGAAAGATTACTCTAACCCATTTCCTTTTACTAGATTATGACTAGTTGGTTACATGCATGCAAAATCCCTACCCCCATCTTCATGAACTCACCTACCCATGTTTCATTTTTTTTTTAAACAAAAATCTGGAAATTAAGGTTGATGGGGTAGAAGCTTACCTCTTATGGTGAAGAAAATGGTGTCCTACTTGATTAGTCCCAAGCTTGACTGATGAAGGAGGATCACTTTGATGAAGTTGGGACTTTCTCTCTCTAGAACTCTCTCTTCCCTCTCTCTATTTTGTTCAGAAATTCTTTAAAATGGAAGGGGGTAAGTGTTTTAATGAACTGGGGGTCGGGTATAAAACTAGAAATTTAACAATCCCGAAGCAGAAATCCGATCAGGATGTATACGTGGTCGTACAAGTAATATAATGATAAATCGAGTGTCAAAACCACAGAGACTTGTGCAAACTACTTACTAAATCACTATAATTGTTATTCAATCAAGACAAAATAAAAATCCAGGAATGTAACTATATTATACTACGATTGTAAAAAATAACTAATTATCAAGTAACAAGTTGATTGTTGTGTATTCAATAGAAACAAATATTCCAAGATTTTGATCGATTCACCATTTGTATTGTGTTCTAATTAACTCTCCATTTCTTATAATTCACTCATGGTTGCTAATTAATCGATAATTGCTCTCATAGCCTTCTCCCGAAGCACTACTCGCCTATGCTCAATAGATTAACGCCTATATTCCTATGAAATTAATCTATTAGAACACACTAAGATTACGATATTTAATTAAGTACGATGACTAGGTATATTACTATCCTAACCACAAATCCTCTCCCCTGAAGGGTTAAGATCGCGCTCTCTTCAACTCTTCTCTAATCTATACACAGCTCTCCCAAGCATAGCATAGATAGTATATAGAACCTAACTGCTGGCCAGACAATTAAGCAATTAAATACAGAATTGAAGAAACAACCATATATTGAGTGAATTAAAATCAAGGTTAAACTAATGTCGAACAACAATATCCATGGGTAAATCACAACCCCAGAACAATGGGTGTTTATCCACTCATGCTAAAATCAAACAATTGCATAAGTGTTGCATAAATTGTAAATACTAGAGAAAGATGAAGAAAACTGAGAATCCTCTGCTTCCGAATGATCACGTGTGTGTTTTTCATCCAAAGTGGCATCCAACCCCTCAAAAATAATCTTAGACTTGCTTTTATACGTGTTGGGTAGGTTTAGGGGTGAAATAACCGTGTCCCGGGCAAAATAGAAAAAAATCTCATCACTGGCGCCCTGGCTAGCACCGAGCGCCCACCAGGGCGCTGCCCCTCATAAATTTTCTGCCTTCATCGCCATAGGTGGTGCCTAGCCCTGCCTGTGGCGCCCAAAATTGCCGATTTCGTCGTTTTGGCTCTAATTTCGCTCGTTTTGCCTCCAATTGATCCCGAATCATTCCTAAACATAAAAACACTTCAAATTAATATAAATCATCATATTTAACATCTAAAACTCACAAAACAAAAGTAAAATATGAGGCGATATACATAGAAATATATACTTTTTAAGTTAAACATCAACACCCCACACTTAGACTCTTGCTCGTCCTCGAGCAATGGGACAATATACTACCCTTCAACACGTCCAACGTTCATTATCAAGGAGTATTTTACTTTTCAATCACACACCTTACCCCTTGACTATGATCGATACAGGCAATCAAGTATGAACATAAAAAATTTAACATTCTTCCCCTTCTTTAAACATGCCCAAGTATAACAATTTAATCAATCATACCAACAACCTATTTGTAGCCACCCAACCTCAAGAGTCAACTTGCAACCACTAATCCCTCTCAATTCACGCACCTACCCAACAAGAAAGTTTACAACATNATTACCAATCGTTCATGAGATCATGTGCCCTCACCAACAACAAAACAGTGAATATAACTAGTCCACACATTCAAATATGCTTTTGAACATAATTTTAAGGACATCTCACAATTGAACACAATTTCACTCACTCTCACAAATAATTCATATGCATCCCGTGGTCGTACCATAAGCTTGCCCTTAGTGTAGATCTCTGCTAATTCAAGCTAGCCAACTCTAGGATCAATTAGGACTTTTAAGGTTGTAATGTAGGCTAAGGGATGGGTAGGATATATTTAGGAATAGTGACTAACCCTCCTAAGCACTTTAATACACTACCTTCACAAATCAACACATATTCTTCTCAACCAATTCCCTTGCCACAACTCATATTCAACATAGATCTTTTTCAATTAAGCACTTCTATATTTTCACTAGCACAAAGTAATAAAAATTGGAGGTGTGTATCTTTTAGTACATACTTTTACTATCATTTTTTTTCTTTCTTTTCTACACACACTCCATACATGAAGATTCAATGGCTAGTGACTTTTGAATACAATTTTAGTGCACCAACGGGCCCTTCCAAGGCTCCACTCAAAAACTAATCCCCCTTGTATCACCTTACTTCTTTTAGCGATTAAGTGTCTTAGGAAGAAAAGGTGCAAAAATATCAGTTTAAGAACAAAATAGGGGTACAGCTTGTAATGTGGGTGCCAAAGAAAAGGTCAAAAGGCTCAAAGGGGAGAGAAATGGAAAATTTAATTCTTATGTGACAAGCACATCCATGATCAAACAAGAAAAATACCTACGTCATCCCCTAGACTAGCATAACCTACAATTTTCGCTTCGATTAACACATGGGGCAAGTTCTAGACTACACAGGATAGCATAGAAAATCACTAAACCTCACTCACACATTGCACATGACTCAATCACAACGGTTTTATTCAACTCTCAAGTCAAGCAAACACACAAAATTGAGAGAATTAATCAATATTACACTATGTAGCATACAAGTCAAGCAACTGGGCTAAGGCGTCATTAAATAGGCTATTTATTTTTACTCAGGCATCACATGTGAAACCAAATACAAGGGAAAGCAGAATATATGTCATAACCTAATATGCCAGCATCAAACATGTCAAAGGTTATTTCTAAGTTACTCAGTTTCTTCCTAACTACTCTAAAAAATAATTTTAAGTGCTCGGTTCAAGTTACACCCTTGGAAAAGAATCGGTGCCCAAAGAAAAACCAAAGGATACTACTTGATTATCCTAAAAAAATAAAAAAAAATCTTTTTGGCGTTTTTTTTTTAATCGGACTTTATCCCTCAAGAAAATTGTCCAACAGATCCATCATTAGGAAAAATTCGAGCTTTTTCTATTTTTTAAAAAAATTCGTTTTTTAACTAAAAAAAATAAGTTGATACAATTTCCCACCCCCACACTTATGTTATGCATAGTCCTCGATGCATGATCACAAAGAAAAATATTAAAACAAGGGTGAGAAATACTCCCTGAGACCCTCTCGGGCCTAGCTCGGACATGATTCTCAATCTTTAGAGTCGGGATGACCCCACACTTAAGCTCAAACATGTCCCTCAGCTTCAACTTTGGGTACTTAGACTTCCCCTACTCTGCAATATAAAAACAACACAAAACTCGACACTAAAAAAATTAAAAAATAAAAGATATACAGGATGGGTTGCCTCCCAACAAGCGCCTTATTTATAGTCGTGGCACGACTCTACTACTCTGCTCAGGCTGGGTGCTTTCTCTTCATATTTCTCCCATGAAGCCTAGCCTTTTTGCATGCTCTTAACGGGTCTCTTTTTTATCTCTGGCTCTTTCTCAATTATCTTTACACCCTCAGCTTGCAACACCACCTCCTCTTGATTACTGCCATTCACATAAGGACTCTGCTCTATCCCCTTCACGTCGACCACAGTAATCATGCACAGGTCCTCATAATGCTTTGGGAGTTTAAGTGTCTTGTACACATTAAAAGTGACCTCCTCATCGTCAACTCTCATTTTTAACTTCCCTGCCCTCACATCAATAATTGCTCCACTAGTAGCTAAAAATGGTCGCCCCAAAATAATGGGCACTTCCTTATCTTCCTCGTAATCAAGGACAATAAAGTCAGCAGGGAGAATAAACTTTCCCACTCGAACTAACACATCCTCAATAATTCCTTCTGGCATAACTAGTGACCTATCTGCTAACTCGTGACCTAAGAGCTCCTACTGGTCTGGTATTTTGGGAACTGGTAAGTTTCCCCATTTGACGTTCCAAGTTTCTCATTGCTGCTACTTGGGCCTGGTTATCAGCCATTATTTTCTGATTGAAAGAAAGTTGGTCGTTCATCATTCTCTTCATAATCTCTTCAAGGCTAGCTTGTTGTTCAGCCTGAGGTGGTCTGTATTGTTGTTGAGGTGTTTGAGGCCGATACTAATTCTGGTTGCCTTGATTTCCACCCCGAGAAATTTGGGTGGTTCCTCCAGTTGGGATTGTAAGTGTCCCCATACTGATTTGTTTGGCCTCGGTTTACATTACCCACAAAATATACAGACTCTAGATTTGCTGGGCATAGATTGCTCATGTGACCCTCTCCACAAACTTCATAAAATACCTGAATCTGTTGCACTGGTTGGGCCTGTTTCAGTGGTTGAAACTTTTGCTTGTTAATGATCAGGGTCATCTGATTGACTTGGTTAGTCAATGTAGAGATATGAGCTAACAATGCTGAGACAACATCTAGTTCAAGAACCCCTGGTGACTTTTGGACCACATTCCTTCACATCTCACCTTGTCAGTCTGGATTTCTTTTGGAGAATTTATTCAATAATGTAAATATTTCATCATAATTCTTCTCGAATACCTGACCTCCAGCTGCTGCATCTACCACAATTTTTGTTTGGGGATGGAGCCCCTCAATGAAAGTGTGAACTAATACCTTGTTTGTCTGATTGTGATGAGAACAGTCTCTGAGCAGCCCCTTGAACCTTTCCCATGCTGAATATAAAGATTTTCCTGCTTTCTGTTTAAAGGAGACTATCTCACTTCTGATCTTTGCAGTCTTACCTGAAGGGAAGAACCTTGCAAGAAATTTTCTCGCTAAATCGTTCCATGTTGTAATGGAATTAGCTTGTTCTGCCTTTAGCCATCGCTTTGCTTATCCCAACAGAGAGAATGGGAAAAGCATGAGCCTCACATAATCTGGTGTGACCCCGTTAGTGATATAAGCATCATTAATCTCCAAGAAGTTCAAAATGTGCTGCTGTGGATCCTCGTGTGGAAGACCAATAAACTGCCCGTTTGCATGAAGCAGCTGGATCATGCTCTGTTTCAACTCAAAGTGCCCAGTGATTCTGGGCTTCACAATGCTGGATTAACATTAGCAATACTGGGCATTGCTACCTCCTGAACAACCATGTGTTGTTCCTATGCCATGTTCACAGGAAATTGAATGAGGTCCTGAATATTGTCTGTATCCCTTGCTTCCCTCAACCTCCTGTGAAATATTCTCTCAGGTTTGGGATCAAAGCCGTCAAGTCTGTCCTGGCTTCTGACCCTACGCATTTAATCAAAGTTCCTGAGATTAGAGTAACAATCAAGTAACGTTAGACTGGACAAAATAAACAATTAAACCAAAAACTAGAAATTGGTCTATATTCAAGTCCCTGGCAACGGCGCCAAAATCTTGTTGGTCCCAAATGCACACGCAAGTATACATGGTCGTACAAGTAATATAATGATAAATCGAGTGTCGAACCCACAGATACTTGTGTAAACTAATTACTAAATCACTATAATTGTTATTCAATCAAGCCAAAATAAAAATCCAGGAATGTAACTATATTATACTACAATTCTAAGAAATAACTAATTATCTAGTAACAAGTTGAGTGTTGTGTATTCAATAGAGACAAATATTCCAGGGTTGTGATCGATTCACCATTTGTATTGTGTTCTAATTAACTCTCCCTTTCCTATAATTCACTCATGGTTGCTAATTAATCGATAATTGCTCTCATAGCCTTCTCCCGAAGCACTACTCGCCTATTCTCAATAGATTAACGCCTATATTCCTATGAAATTAATCTATTAGAACGCAGTAAGATTACGATATTTAATTAAGCACGGTGACTAGGTATATTCTTATCCTAACCAAAAATCCGCTCCCCTGAAGGGTTATNATGTCGAACAACAATATCCATGGCTAAATCACAACCCTAGAACAATGGGTGTTTAGCCACTCATGCTAAAATCAAACAATTGCATAAGTGTCTGACACCAGGTCAATACCAAAATCAATGTCCCTGTCAGGTGGCATGCCTGGCAGGTCTGCAGGAAACACGTCTGGAAAATCACGGACCATAGGAACTGAATCAATAGTAGGAGTCTCACCACTGACATCCCTCACAAAGGCCAAATATGATAAACACCCATTTTCAACGATACGCTGAGCCTTCGGTAGGAAATCACCCTGCTAGGCACATACTCAGAAGAACCTCTCCACTCAACCCTCGGAAATCCTGGCATAGCTAAGGTCACAATCTTAGCGTGACAATCAAGAACAGCATGACACGGAGATATCCAATCCATGCCCAATATCACGTCAAAATCAACCATGCTAAGTAACAATAGGCCACTTGGGTCTCCAGGCCCCCAATAGATATCACACATGACTGATGCACACGGTCCACAACAATAGTATCGCCCACCGGAGTCGACAAATGAACCGATGTAACTAGAGAATCACGGGGAATATCTAGAAAATGGGAAAAATATGATGAAACATAGGAATATGTAGAATCAGGGTCAAATAAAGCCAAAGAATCTCGGCGGCAGACTGAGACAATACTTGTGATCACTGCATCGGAGGCCATAGCATCTGGCCTGGCTGGAAGTGTATAGATACGAGCCTGGCATCCACCTGCACGACCTCCCCCTCTAGGGCGGCCCTGGAGGCCTGGCCCCTACCCCTAACTGTCTGGGCGGGTGGTGAAGTAACTGGAGCTGAAGTCGAGGGATGGCCCCTCTGCTGAGAAGAACCACCAAAACAACGGGGAAACTGCCTCCACATGTGCCCGAACTCTCTGCACTCAAAACAACTCCCTGGAGATGGAGACGGGGACTGATAGGAACCCATGGCACCAGAATGGCCACTAGAAGAATCATGCATAGAGGAACTCTAAACTGGTGGTGCTCGAGCTGTTCTTCGGGCTGGAAGCACCGAATGAAGAACGGCTCGGCTGAGAACTGTGGGGACCATGCCCCGAAGATGCACCATTATAGGTTGGGGGGACTGACTGAGGAGTCCTGAATGAATAGCCTCTACCATGCTGAAACTGCCCCCTGGAAAGAGCACCACTAGAAACACCCGATCCACGAGGCCTCTTGGCCTCCCTCTCCTCCCGCTCCTGGTGGCGAACCGACTCAATATCTCGAGCAATATCAATAACCTGCTCGAAGGTAGCACCCGATACCCTCTCCTGAGTCATAAAAAGGCAGAGCTAATAAGTGAGGCCATCCACGAACCTCCTAATCCTCTCCCTATCGGTAGGAACCAACTCGGTGGCGTGACGAGCCAACTCTGAAAACCTCATCTCATACTGCATCACTGATATCTCCCCTTGACGCAGCTGCTCAAACTGCCTGCGTTGCTCCTCCCTTTGAGACTGGGGAACATACTTCTCCAAGAAGATAGTGGAGAACTGCTGCCAGGTGAGGGGTGCTGAACCAACAGTCCTATGCCTCTCGAAGGACTCCCACCAAGTAAAAGCAGCCCCAGAAAACTGAAAAGTAGCAAACGAGACCCCACTGGTCTCCAGAATCCTAGCAGTATGAAGCATCCTCTGACACTTATCCAGAAAACCCTGGGCATCCTCGCCCTTAGCACCACTGAATGACGGAGGTTGAAGCCTACTAAATCTCTCCAGCCTACGCTGCTCATCGTCTAGCATAGATGGAACCACGAAGTCCTGAACTGGAGCAACCGGCTGGGCTGGAACTTCCCCCGGTGTCTGAAGGCCCTGACTAACTTGCTCAAGTGTCCGGGCAGCTGGAGTCTGACTTCCTCCCCCGGCCTGAGAAGTAGCAGCAGTAGAAGACACAGCAACTGCCTGAGCAAGGGGGTACATAAAGCCAAGATCTGAGCCAAGGTCTCCTGAAGACTCGGAATAACAACAGGCACCGTCGGTGCCTGAGCATTCCCGCTGGAGCATCTGCGGCGGAGACCAGATCCTGAATGGTAGGTGGACCCTCTGGTACTGACCCGGCTGCTGCACGGGTTGGTCCCCTACCTCTACCACAGCCTCGACCGCGGCATCGACCTCTCGCTGGTCTATCTGGTGGCTGGTCACCCTGATCGGTAGCGCGATTCCTCACCATCTGTGAGAGAATGAAACAACAGAAGTTTAGATTTCTAGAATCAACAAAATGGCACGACAAAATTTAAGAAAAATGATATTTTTCCTAAGGGTTCTGCAGCCTCTCGAAGATAAGTACAGACGTCTTTGTGCCGATCCGCAAGACTCTGCTAAACCTGCTTATGACCGTTAAGTCCTATGTAACCTAGGCTCTGATACCAACTTGTCACGACCCCAAATCCTAAGCCGGTCGTGATGGCGCCTATCATGAACTAGGCTAGCCAACAATTACATACTGACATAATATTTCATAAGTTTCAAGACTATTCCGATCTTTCACAAAAATTTCTTTCGCTTAAGCAGTTTAAAGCAACAAAAATGAGTAAAACAGTTTATACACTACCCCAAAACCTGGAGTCAACCGTCATGAGCATCTACGAGCAGTACAAAATAACCCTACTGTGAAAATACATCAAGACTCGGAACGAGAAACTAAGTACAAAACAAGAAATGGGAAAAAAGATGTTGTGGACGCTGAACAACTACCTCGAAGTCCCAACTCCGGCTCCACACGAAGGAAGGAAACTAGCGCTCCGTACCAGCACCTGTATCTGCACACAGGGGTACAGGGAGTAATGTGAGTACGCCAACTCAGTAGTAATGAAAATAAATCAAGTCTAAGCAGTAAGAAACACATAAGATCAAATCATCCATTCACAATAAGCACAGCCTTTCTTTCCAACAGTGTATACATTAAATCAACATGCTTTAAAAAGCCGACTTCAGTAAAATCCTTTGAAAAATGTGTTTTCCAACAATTTCAGAAAAATACCCAAAGAGTTTAGTGTAAAATGAAATAAATCATAAATATCCCTTGGGGCCAAAACATGTATCATAAATCTCCCCTCAGACAAATCATCACTCAGAATCAGTCGCTCAGCATACCTCACAATCACTCAATATCAGCCCCTCGGGCAACCTCACAGTCACGCATGCCTCCCAATCACTCGTCACTCAGCACTCGGCACTCGGCACTCGGCACTCGGCACTCGCACTCAGTAGGTACCTGCGCTCACTGGGGGTGTGTACAGACTCTGGAGGGGCTCTTTCAGCCCAAGCGCTAATATCAAGCTACCTTGTGGCATCTCATATCCTCACAATCAAGCCCTCGGCCTCACTCAGTAAGACACTCAGGCTATCAGTAAAATGGGGTATTCGACCCAAAACATTATTTTATATCTCAAAATAGTGTAAATAGGGCTGAGTTTCGAAAACAGTTAAACATAATATGACTGAGTGTAAATCATAAGTCAACACAATGAGGAAATAGCAGTAAAAGCCCTTAAGGGGTCTAAACAAGTAGGCGTAAGGCCCCAAACATGGCTTACAGTCCAAATATAGCAATAGTTTTGGAACACAATTTAACATATGAATTAAAGTAAATACGCAACTCAATAGTTGTCGCGGAAAGGACCTAGTCCAAATCCAAAAACCAGTGCACGCCACACACTCGTCATCCGGCATGTGCGCCACTCCAAAAATAGTGAGAAAATATGAAGTCCGGGGTTTCATACCCTCAGGACAAGATTTATAGTCATTACTTACCTCAACCCGGCCTAAATACTAATCCGCTATGCTCTTGCCTCTCGAATCGGCTCCCGATTGCTCCGTATCTAACCAAAATTGATTAACATCAACAATATACGCTAAAGGAACAAGCCCCAATCAAAAACTATCAATTTTAACCAAAATCCCCGAAATTGGCCAAACCCGAGCCCCGGGCCCACGTCTCGGAATTCGATAAAAATTGCATCACGAGAATCCTTATCCTTTCTCGAGTCTACACATATAAAATGCATCAAAATTTAACCACAATTGACCCCTAAATTCCTTAATTATAAGTCTCTATTTTCCAAGCCCTAAACCCCCAATTTATGCCATTAAATCCACTAATTCCAAGCCTAATCCGTCAAATAACAACATAGAATCGAGTTTTTAGTCCAAGAAACTTACCTCCACAGAAGACCCTCGAAATCCTTCTTCAATTTGCTCCCAAAATCCTCAGCCCGCATGCAAAATATGAAGAAAGTGCCAAAAATTTGCGAAGGCTAGAATTTATACTAACTGCCCGGTGGTTCCGCACCTGCGGGCACTTACGCGCACCTGCGGACCCGCACCTGCCGTCCCAGGTGCACAACTGCGGAAAACGCTTAGAGGCCCAAACTCCGCACCTGCGATATCGCACCTGTGGAACTCTTCCACCCCACCAAAAACTGCATTTGCGATGAGCTGTCCGCTTCTGCGGGCCCCCACATGCGGTCCCCTATCCGCAGGTGCGGTAACACTAGCATCAGCTGCTATTTTTCCAACTTAAAATCCCCGATGGCTATCCGAAATCAACCCGAGCCCCCTCGGGACCCCAACCAAAAAATACAAACAAGTCCCGTAACCTTATTCAAACTTAGTCGAACATTCGAAACACCCAAAACAATGCTAAAACACCAAGATCACATCGGATTCAAGCCTATGAACTTTGAGATTTCTAAATTCCGTCAATGATGCCGAAACCAACCAAAAACACGTCCGAATGACCTGAAAATTTTCACACATATCCAAAATGACATTACGAACCTGCTCCAACTTCCAGAATTCCATTCCGACCCTCATAGCCTATTTTTCCCCTGCCGACCGAAAATCGCCAAAAACTAACTTTCGCAAATTCAAGCCTAATTCTACACCGGACATCAAAACTTCATTCTGAACACACTCCTAAGTCCCAAATCACCTAACGAAGCTATCCGAGCCATAAAATCTATATTCCAAGATCGTTTACCAATAAGTCAACTATCAGTTGACTTTTTCAACTATTAAGCCAATTTAATAGACTAAGTGTCTCAGTTCTCACCACGACCACTCCGAACCTGAACCAGCCGACCCAATACAACATAAATAGGCTAAGAAACATATGATAAAGCAGAAATAGAGGAAACGGGACTAATCTCACGGAACGACCGGCCAGGTCGTTACACCAATATAATGAAATCCTTACCTTTCGCTCTTCGGACATTATGAAAAAATGTTTGGGAACTTAACAAGAAGAAAAGTTTGAACGGGAGTTAGAATATTTTTTAATGGATTTCTGTAAAATCTTAACGCCTTTAAATAAGGCAATGCCTAGCTTGGGCTGAATTTTTTTAGGTATAGCGCTCTTTAAAAGGGCGCTATACCCATTAAATTATTGTTATGTCAGTTAAACGCAGGAGACTTATTGGTGGGCCCACAGAACAGGAATAGAGCTTTTTATTACTGCCCTCTGTAAATCTCCAAAATATTTTGTGTATATTTTGGTAGAATTGTAAGAGTTGATTCATTGAAGAATCTATGCATTCCCCTGTTATAAAAGGCGTGGATCCCAAAACAATCATCTCATTCTCCAATACTTGTAGTCAAAGTTTTTCCAATTCTTGAAATTGCAAAAAAACTTAGGTATGAGAAGCCTTTCCCTTTTGCTCATTTTTCTTACATTGTTGAGTTGTGCAAATTTAATATTCCTAGATGCAAGGAAGATGGCTATTACAGAAACAGATCATAGTGTTATTGAGGGTAACAATATTGTTGAAGTTGATAGAATTTATCAAAGTTTCAAATCAGTTCCGTCCCCTGGAGAAGGACATCTTCCAAAGCACAAATATTGATAGTCTTTTAGTCGGGTCTCAGTATGGGTGCAGGTGGAAAATAAAACAAAAAAACAAACATAATCCTTTAGGATATGGAATTAGCTAGTAGATCCAGATCTAGTTGTAATTAAAGGATTAGTCCATTACATGGGTCTGACTAAATTGTTACAAACACATGAATATGCAATAATCTTTTAATTAATTTTTTCTGTTTCTTCGAGTTTGTTTAATATTTGTTGATGTTCGGTCAGAAATGCATATGTCTACTATTGTTTTGTTACTTCACATTCTAATCTTTTTAACTGTCTTTTGAATATTAATTATAGTATTTTATGCTTAATATTATATTTTAATTGTGTAAAAATAAAATGGTATAAAAATAAAGAGATATGAAGCAAAATTAAATCAAATGCGAAAGAAAAAAAGAAAGGAAATGAATAGATCCAAAGTGGGAGCATAATGACGGGAGTAATGATTACATAATGATTGACTTTCATGGTTAATGATGATATAATTAAAGAGATAAAACAAAAGAAAATGAAGAGAGAAAGAGGCATCAGGTGAACATAAGCAACAGTGAAATTAACCGTTACGCGTGCCTTCCTGAAATTCTTTGGAAGGGCGACGTAAGGCTAAGCAATCGATATTTGTGTAGTTACTTTCCGTCAAATGAGGTCTCCTCCTTACGCTAAACGAGATTGTCAATGCCTGAAAAATCCAGGTCAAGAGCAGTTGAGAGAACAGAAAAGAGAATTGAGAATGAAAGAAAGTTTGATTGCATTAATGAAATCTATTATATAAAAGCAACACGGTGTCGAGGGGAGACTTAACGGTGAATCTGATCGAGCAATCAAGCCTTCAAGGCTTCTTCCAAGTCGATTTTTGCCTGAAACCAGGGGCGAATCTAGCCTTAAGCTTATGGGTTCCCGTGACCAGTAATATTTGTTCAAGCCCTAATGAGAAATTCACTAAATAACTATAAATATTTGACTGAGAATCCAGTTATTATTGTATATATGATTGCTGTAAAAACCCATAAACTTCAAATTTTCAACCCGGCTCTGTCTGAAACCATTTATAACCCTCGAAATTTAGAAGAATTACATTCCTTAATTTGTGACTTTTTGAATTAAAACATGAGGGTCCATCTCAAATTTGAGGGGATTCTGGCACTAACAAAATGATGTACGTTACATACCTAATTGATGTATTCAAATTTCTAAACTGAAGAAGACCAGAAATAATACAATACACCACCATTTGCGGCACATTAATTTAATTTCTTGAATTCAGAAATGATATATTAGTATCTATTATTAGCACGAGATAATATTGTATAAATTTCACAAATAATCATATAGCTATAATTTTTTTCACCAAAATCATATAATTATATTTTCTCATACAAAAATCATAAAACTTTTACTAACTAACACACAAATCATAGTGACCGAAAAACACAAATTTTCGGTTGTATTTTCTTATTCCACGATTTTTTTTTTAGTCTAGTAAATAATAATAATCAAATTAAAATAGGAGAAATACACATTGGTAGTATTTTCTTATTCCATGGTTTTTTATTTTTAGTCTAGTAAATAATAATCCAATTAAAACAGGAGAAATACACATTTTTAGCCATTTCCAAATATAATAGCCGATTATATGTGTGTGTGTGTGTGTGTGTGTGTGTGTGTGTGTGGCTGTGTGTGTGTATTATATGCATATAATATACATATGCTATCCTTTTTTTCTAGCGAATGCATTTAGTTTAGGTATCAGTTATTTTTATATTTTTTCCTTAAAATAGGAATGACCCAATCCAACCTAGCCAATACCTATATACATAAACTAAAATACTAAAAGTGAATCCTTCCCCCACAAAAAAAAAACTTAATTTGAATGCATGAGATTCTGACAAAAGAAAGAAAGAAATAAAGGTATAATTAGTGACGACTTGAAACAAAAAATATATATGGATTTTGGGTCGGGCGATCGGGTCGGGTTGGGTCATTACTATTTTAATTGGATTATTACTTACTAGACTGAAAATAAAAAATAAAAAATCAAGAAATTACTACTGAAAAGTTATATTTTCCGATCACTTTGATTTTGTGTGAGTTAGTAAAAGTTTTATGATTTTTGTGTGGGAAAACAAAGATATACAACTTTCGTGAAAAAAAATCATAATTACATGACCATTTGTGAAATTTAACCAATAATATTAAAAAATTGTTACACATGTACTATATACTGTTTCTATAGTTACTATATTAATATACTCCATCAGTGACTCTAATGTAACTTAAAATATTATTGTATAGTATGTTAGTAACATAGTAGACTTAATTCGGGCAGCGTAAATCTGTGATATTACTGTAATTTAATCTTTTAGCAGTAGTAGATTATATTCTTTATACTTTATGTTGTAGATAAACTTAATATGAGAATGTCGAAAATTATATAGGTCAATACATCGAAGTTGATCGACTTTCTTAATCAGTTAGATTTAGCTACGGGAAAAAGACTCACAGTATATCAATTATCGATCATATGAACCAGACACCGGATGAGAAATCAAAAAGAAGAACTACTGATCATATGGATATGCTCATATATTTCACTTAATTTTTGGGATCTATCTTCTGTTGATTTCAACTATCGATCATATTCGTAAAACTTTGTTATGTACATTTCTTGATTGTTTATACTATTGTGATACAAGTACATTTGTATAGAAAGGGCTTCATGGTACTAAAGGAAGAAAGGTGTAAGCAGTCTCCATTAATTTGCTTAAGCATCCAAAAGATGTACATATCTAGGCATAAAAAAAGAACTCCACTTAGAATAACAATAGGTTCTTTTCATGAGAAAAAAACAGAACAATGTACCTTTGAGCAAAGCTCAATTTAATTACAAATCTGCAGGTTCAGAATGAAATATCTAATACTCTAGCAATCCAGTTCTGAAATGAACTGCAGTCCTTTATTTTCCTCTGAATTATCCAATGAAAAAAGAAAATCAGATCTTGGTCCATATGTCAACTTAGCCAGAACCTAATGAAGGGAAGTCTTCGAAATTCTCCCAAAGTTGATCGTTATAAAACTGAGGGTCTATCTCAAATTACAGTGGATTCTGGCAATATGAATGTACGTTACAACAACAACAACAACCCAGTTTGATCCCGACAGGTGGGGTCTGGGGCAATATGAATGTACGTTATAAAACTAATTAATCTACGCAAACTTTATCGTAAATGGTCAATAGAACAGTTAAACTGAACATAAAGAAAAAACAATACACCAGCATTTGCGCGCTATATGATAAATTTATTGGATTCATAAATGATATAATAATCTATATCAACTCAACATAACATTCAAGAATTGCTGAGTACTGATACACTATCAAATACTAATAAAGACACTTGCTTTGGTGAGGAAGAATGCAGAAGGAAGCTATCTCTCCATATCAGCATTGTTGTCTTCATACACTAGTTCTCTCCATGTTGTTGAACATTCAGCTCTGCCCCTGCATATAGAAAAGGAAGAACAAACATGTCAATTACCAATCACAAAGTTCCAAGGAATATCGATTAAATGACTTAACTAAAATATACTTTGTATTTACCTTCTAATTATGGCCTGCAATTCTCTTCTCCTTTGCTCAATTCTTCTTCGTCTTCTTCTTCTTCTCCATGTTAACATAACCACTACCCTTCTTACTCTTTTTGTCAGTTTTCTTCTCATTCTTCTTCCTTTCACCCTCCTGTTCACCACCTTCTTTCCTAACTGTTTCATCACTACTCTTCTTCTTATTCTAATTGTCTTCTTCCTCTTCAAGTTTTCTACCCATTTCCCCCACCATTTCTTCACACCACCCATCTTCTTTGACCACTTTGTCACTTTTCTGGTTCTTATTCCCAGAGCTGCAGAGCTTGTTGGTTCTCTCATAAAACAACTGAATTTATAGATGTAGCAGCTATAAAGCAAGTCGGTTCTTTGGTAACATATTGTATTAGCTTACTCTATATTTGCAAGCATTCCTCTTGTTTTGGAAATTTACCGTATCTGTGTAACTTAACCTGTTATAGAAAATTATTCAGTCTATATTTCATGTTAGAATATTACACTTACTTTAAACTGATTTTTATAAGTCAATTCAATCTGGTAGTCTAGGCAAATATATACGTAAATACACAAAATTTAAACGACTTTCTTAATCAAATAGATTTAGCGATCCGGAAAGCAAAACAGAAAAGGAAAATAATTCAATTGTATGAGGAGAAATTTGAGAAGTTTCAAACTTACCCCTTAAACTTTAATATAGAGAGAATACTACTTCACAATTTTAAGAGATTGTTTGACTCCTTTGGGTTTAATTTTTATACGCTGATATTGTAATAAATTTTGTATGATAGATTTCTTTTGGTTTCCCATCGAGTGTTTGGTACCCGCTTTAGGACCAGGCTAATCGGGATTCACACTAGAAAGTCCTATTTTGGTGGGATAAAGAGTTCCCTACCAGTGGAGAAACCAGTAATTTCTTCAAGAGTGTTCAAACTTGAAAGAAGTAAAAAAATTCTTGACAGAGGGTGTTCAATATATGCTATATACCTCTAAAATTTGATATTTTACCTATATACCCGGTGTAATTTTTTCCCAAAGAATGGTCAAACCGTTGACACTAGTAGGATATAGAAAGGAGTTTCTCGTAACTATGGTTTCATACTACATATCAATATTGAGCCCGTACTTGTTTACCCTACTTATGGATGAGCTAACTAACAATCATTTTCAGACAAATTTGTTAACTGGCAAAAATTGCAAGGGTATCAACTAAAAGCTTGAACTGTGGAGA